>JAXCGZ010012097.1:0-41812 GCA_037179515.1 Halocaridina rubra
ACCTGCTTTCAGTATCTCACTGCCATTTATACCAGCTCTTAAGTAATTTCCTTATCATTTTCCTCACATGTCATTGTCAATCTCCACGCATCTCTCACAGCCACAATCACTACCTCTATCATTTACATTTAGCTGCACCTTGAAATACTCAACCCATGTCACTTTAACCTTTATCTCGTCCACTAGCAACTGCCCATCAACTCCCTTCTTGCTCTCCTCCTTTCCAGGCGTACTTATCTGCACTTTTGCACTTCCTTCCAAAACATCTTTTTATTCCTTTCAAAAGTCTCAAGACAAGCATCAACCCCATCTCATATCCACATCTTCTGTACGGCATCTCTCACCATGCGCTTTGCTAACCTCTTCTTTTCTCTATACCTTTCATATGCCTCCACATTTCCACCCTGCACCTATACCTGCTTTTCAGCCGTTGTTGCAATCACCTTTGTAAACTACCATTCACTACCCTACCTTCTGTTTCCAACCAATTGCCATATCCCACACACACCAACTCCTCACATGTCAGAGCTTCCTTCTTAAACACTCATTCTTTTTCCACTTCACCTCCTCCTTCGCTACATTCCACACATATCTCGGATTTTCTTACTTATTCTCTTTATTATTAAGTTCGATCACTTTTAACACATCTCTTCTGTCTTTACCTTTCTTCCACTCATCTACCCTCCACTATATAATTATCAAAAATGACAAAAACCAGTAGCCAATGCTGTAACTGGTTGTAAACTGCTTTTGGAGTTGTATTTGGAATATTGTAAATAAATACATTTCAAAACATACGACAAGGTTTATATTATTATCCTCCAGTCTTATTTTAAAACTTTTTGTAGAAAAATTTATTATGCAACAGCTCTTACACAAAGCATTTCAACTTTCTATAAGATATTTTAAACGAGACAGAAGTTCTGTTGCAAAAAAAAAAAAAAAAAATCTTCCATTGCTCAGGAATAATATAGTGTTTGTTAATCGTCTATTATCATGATGCTTCTGGTCTGCAAATATTTTTTTATGTATACCAAAATATAGATTTGTTTCACTTGCTTAATTTCTAAGCCCTTTTTTTTTCCATTTGCAGAAGTCGCATTAGATAGTCATTTAAAAAAAAAAAATTTAATGTGAATATTAAATGCTAATTCAGTCACATATATACACACTATAATTGCATAAGCAAATCCTATATACTTCCCAATTTTTTCACTAAAACAATAAGGCTTGGTCTCGTTCACAATTTACAGTACACACATTGCCAAACTGGGAGCAAATTGGTATGACTAGCAGGATGTAAAGAAAATAACTTCATTTGCTATGCTTGGTTCTGGCCCATCACGTTTAACCTCAAAGATTGTGCAAATGGAAAATAAATTTCACCACCAGTTAAATGTTTATCACAACCGAGTAATGAACTGACAAGCAATACTGTGATAAATTTACTTTAAATACAGATTTAAAGCAGATATAAGCAAGGGAAAGTATACCATTGACACCAGGAGGGCATGATTTTTGTAAACGAAAACTTCTACCACAAAAATTTAATGAAGTAAATTCACTCCTGTTCCAAATTTTAGTACAGTATACCCTATGACTGGCAGATATACAAAACATGTGTATATAAATCAAACAAGTATGAAAATTCACATATCCAATATAGAAAAAGTACTTAATCTTGAAAAGAAATAAAAAATCAACGATACCTGTGACTAGGAATTAAGTAATATCAAACAATGTAACTCCACCTTTTAATCATGTATGAAAAATCCATGAAAATTTGATCTTATAATTTTGAAGAGAGTGGCTGAAGAACAGACCATAACATCGACAATTACCTCTTACAAACACTATGCAACTTATATAAAAATACTGAAATTTTTTTAAAACGAGAAAAAAATTAGTACTAGGTCTAATTTTACATGCATCATATCCACACCTTGCATCACACCAAACTTATGCTCGTCTTACAACAGTTTCCATCTGTTCCAAGAAAGCGAATTTTAGCGGCAATCCTCAAATGATATGTTACTACAATTCTAACTCCAATCAAATCCCTATCAACTGGGTCTCTGAAAAGGCATGGTTGTGGAATGGGTGAAAATAAAAGGGAGGATACTGATAAAATGTTAGTGAGGAGATGCATATTAATGATTTAAAATTGGTCACCCCCTTACATGGGGGACTGTAGCCTCTGAATAGGTATGTATATATAATCTCCATTTGTAGTTAAGGAAATTTTTTACAACTATTTCCAAACTAAAAGAAAGAGTACTGCCTACTAGTCAATTGAGAAAAAGTTATGTAAAACCTGCCTAATAAACACGGTTACAAATGTAGGTAAAGTAGCTGTCACGGTATATAAGTATCAAGGATAGAATTTGATAAAATGCTTTTTAAATCATTCCATGAACATTACTACAGACACGGTAAACACAGCCAAAAGTTGTCATAAGAAAATATGAGAAAAAAAAAGTCATTACAGTGTTTATACTTGCAAATAAATGAAACAAAAATATTACTAAAGCATAGTGTATTACATACTAAGTGTGCTATGTGAGGCGATATTATCTGAAATGAGATGCCACTTAGTTTAAATGTGGCCATATATACTAAATCAACATAATAAAAACAATGTTCCGTGAACTTTTGCAGCACAGTATCTTTATACAATGACATATTACATACATTAATGAGAATCAAAGTTGCTAAGCTACTGAAATGGAAAATAGAAACCAATATAATATTAGCCAATTCTCTACATGCTCAATCACGGCTTTTTTGAAAAAGTGTGGGAAGTTAGGAACAAAATGCACTACTCAAACATCACAACAATATCACAAATCCCCAAACACTGCATGCAATATCAAAACTAAAACACCTAAAACTAAATTTTGATAATTATTGCAAGAGAACTGCATGGAAAATATGGTGCAGTATTCTGAAGTTTGTAATGACAGTAATCATATCAGAAGAAAACCAAGTTTGGTACACAATAATGACGGCCTAAATATAATCAGTAAGACTTTCAAATCAAGATAAATAACTAGTACAAATATCTCAGATATGCAAAACCAACAAAAGGAAAAAATGTGTACCACGAGTTTCATCTCTTACAGCATTAAATGTACAATAGAATCTGAAATGTACTGGTTATTCTTTTTTTCTTTCAATTACTTAATGTAACAACCACAGCCATTAATTACATATGAAGTCAGTCCCTTGGGTTTCCTAGATAATATACTATATTCAGTACTGAAGAAATCAGGATAATCACAATTCTTATTGTATTGAAAAATGACACAGAATAAGCATTGTCACACAGATGGCAATTTTAGATTTCCTCCACTGGACGGCAACATTATCACCCCTTTTTCTTATTGGAAAAAATTATAGAACCAAGTGTTTAGCTGAATAGAACAAAATCATTATGAAAAAGGGACTATGAAATGCTCAGCAGTAAATGCACCTAAAATCATATAAAACCAACAGATCAATAACTAATACAGTACCATGCTGTAGTTACACGTTGCTTCATCATTTTCTCAAGCACTCAATGTACTGTTATTGTTAAACAGTAGAAATTTTTATCATATAAAAGCCATGACAATATTATCATACACAAAGGATTACCTCAAAAATCAAAAGGAGTTAAATTATTCATCTTTTGAACATATGGAAAAAAGTTAATATGGCAGTATCCTTCCATTTCATATTTTCTCTTTTTTCTCCTAGAAAAAACTTTAAAAGGGGCAGACGACCACCCGATGGATGAGGAATCTTTTGCGTTCACATCTTGCACAAATTAAATTTGGCGTTTGTCCTCCAAGTGTGACCCAGTCCTTGCACCTCTTTTGACTATCTAGTTATAAATTTCTTAAACAGTATTTTATCTTAATAGAACTTTGATTTCATCTTTTTCAGCAGCATCCAAATAGCTAGTTCCATCTGGGGCAGTCCCATTTTTATTAGCTCCCTGGGAAAAAATAAACTCTCTTTAATATCAGCCTTAAAACTTAAATATAAGCACACTGATGCACATAAGCAAGTAAAGTGAAAATTAACCATTTACAAATTTATTTGTGTAAAAAAAAAAAAAAAAAAAAAAAAAGGAAGGATATATATTTTAAAGGTTACTTTTCTCTTTTGAAGGCTAAAAATATAAAATGCTTTAATTTATATTTTCTGCAAAAGAAAAAGACAAAAATGGTAACATAAGAATTTTTGTTATTTCAATCATCATACTTCACTTTGAAAAGACAAACTGACAGCTAGAAAATTAAAATTGAATAGTAATAACAAGACTGAGGAGCCACATCATGGTGACATGCTTGAAAGAAGGAATTCATTCACCAGAATAGAAACAGAAACGTAAGATTGAAGAGAAAACAAGGTCTCAAAGGGATATTTATTGACCAAGGCACTAGTATGCTTATATATTACCATACAGTGTGTATAGGCAAATTGATTGATCACCGTTTTTCACTAAATTACAAAAATATTTTTGGATATAAAAAAATGACACTAAAATTGGAATACAAAAATACAGATGACAAAACGGGAAAATTCCACAGAATCACATATACAGTATTATTTTACGTGTTACAATAAAAAACATTTTATACTTTTGATATACTGTTTTATGATGTTTTAAGGTTTAAGTAAAAGAAATCTATTTCTTATACATATGAATTAAATGCATTCCGACTTTGACGTGTCCTAATATAATGCTCTTTTTGGTAATGAAACAAAGGACATTTTCTAATGAGAATACGCAGAGGAATATTTTCCTGTTTGTGTTTTAAGACACCATAATGTATATTGTGATACACTACAAGCACTTATTGCAAAGCTTGAAAACTTTCTATGGAAAAACTTTTAGACCACAATACCCAGAAAAGTCAAGATAGTATTACCATAGGCTTATACTTTGGCTTAGAGTAAGAATATACAAATATCTCTATAATCACATGAAATTTCATACAGCCCAAGACTAAGAATATAAATTACAGCCAGCAAGGAGTTTCTCTGAAAATAATACAGTACCGTGATCCATTCTCTATATAAGAATGAACTGAAACATTTGGTGACCGAGTTTGTTAGTGTGTGTGCAAGGAATTGCGGACAAATATTGGTACGATTAAAGTCATGGGATGCAAGAGGAGTGTTGATGTTGGCAGATTGAACGTAGGTGTGAATGGGGAGTTGCTTGAAAAAGTTGAGTGTTTTATGGATCTGGGGTCGCACATAGCAAGAATGGACGAGTGGATATGGAGGCAAGTCATTGACTGCTGGAAGCAAGTATATGTCTAGGTGGGTTGAAAAGTGCAATGAGAAGTACGTAATTAGGAGTTAGTGCAAAAGGGAAGGATAGATGAGGTTGTGATTGTGCCGACAGCACTGTATGGAGCAGAGATTTGGAATGTAAGAGAGGATGAAACAAACAAGTTGAATGTAATGCTGTTGAGGTGTTTGAGAAGTATGAATGGTGTATCTAGAAGAGATAGAGTAAGAAATGAAGAGGCCAGGCTGAGAACGGTGTTAAAAGAAAGCTGTCAGATAGTATTGAGTTGGTTTGGACATATGGAAAGGATGAGTGATGAACACAGTGGAGAGAGTGTGGAGTGCACAAGTAGTTAGAGGAAGGCCTAAAATGAGATGGATTGATGGTGTGAAAAGGGTATTGGATGCACGTGGAATGTCAGTGGAGCAGGAAAGAGAGCGTGCAAGAGAGAGGAAGGAGTAGAGGAAGATTGTGTATAGGTGACACGCACCAAAAGGATTTCTTGCACCTGCTAGCTCAGTGAACTGTGATTGGCCAGGTGTGAGGGGAGTTGCCATGTGATGAACCAGTGAGGGTAAATCAGCTGTGTCTGTCGGGTCTCACTGTAGAATATCCTTGCCCGTCTACCTTGTGGTTGCCCCAAGCAAGGTGATAGGGGGAAAATGTGGCAACTCTTTATCCCCAAGGAGCTAAGAGGAGCAGTGGAGGTATGTGTGGATCATGGTGAATGCGTGTTTTTTGGCTCGGCCATCATGGTGAATGCGTGTTTCTTGGCTCGGCCATCCCACTTACAAGGGGGATGGGGCCAAGTACATAGATAGATCTATATGAGGGGAGGACACAACATGCAAATACGTCATCATATAAACAGTTATTGGAAATATAAGGAATGAAATCATACTTACAGCTTCCAATAAGATCTTGACACATTGCGTATGTCCTTCCCAGATAGCAGCTAGCAATGCACTAATACCATGTTTATCTGTTGACTGAAAGAAAAAACAAGAAAAACCTCGGTAAGGTGACTGCCAACAAATTTAATCATTCAAAATAGGAGCCAATAAGCCATTAATATCTAAGGCATAGTTTTGAAGAAACAATTATAATTCTGCACAAAAACGACAATCATGCAAGTTATTTCCCAGAATTCATTCTAATTATCATAGAAGCATTTTCCTAAGCAACCCTGGATCATATCTCTTCCACTGAATGTATTCACAAACTATTGGTTTCATGAGAAAAGGTGAATTTGAAGTTCTCAATAGCTTCATTAAAAATGGAGGAATATAATATGAACAGTACATGCTTATACTGTAATTATATAAAATTCTAAATACAACATGTAGACTAATATAAGGCCCTCCATCTATGACCCCATTTACAATCCAAATACAGAAACATGACAGCGTATCAATGAAGCCATTAAGAAAGTAAGCAATACTTCTGCATAACCTATATGTTCTTACATCTACTATCACTTATTTTGTATAAAAAAAATATATGGGACGTTTATACCCCCAGCCCCCAATCCCCAAGTGTTTTTAGCCAATAAATATTACAAACTAGTAAGATAAATGGTTCCTCTCCCCACTATAGTAATTCCAGTAAAGTGCCCCATAGCTTATTGGTTGCAACCTCTTTCTTTGATTTCATTGATCAAGGGTTTGATTCCAAACTCATAAATGGTTTAGTATGAGAGTAATGGAATGAGATTTCCACAGATGAGGAATGGAAATCAAATAAAAAAAATAATACATGTTACTCAAGCATATATTATAATGCATGAGTTACCCAATGGTTGTGACCTTTGCCTTTGATCTCGAAAGCCCAAGGTCGGTATTCCAACATATTGGGGGTAGTTTGACGTGTTTATGCACACATCTGCATCTATACTATTATTAGAATAAGATTTCTAACAGTTTGGAATTATTATATAAGTGTATCCTAATCACCATGGTGAATATTTTACATGCACTTTCAGTAATCATATATATATATATATATATATATATATATATATATATATATATATATATATATATATATATATATATATATATATATAATATATATATATAGTCTACATATACGATCAGCAGTACAATTACGAACTTCTCTACTGAAAAATTATCCATACTAATAGAAAATTCAGAATTTTCGTGAAGCTTAGTAAAATATGAGTACAACTTACAATCTGTATAATATAAGTTCAAATAAGTGCATATAAAACAAAAAAGAATAAAACAATGAGCAAAAGAATATATATATATATATATATATATATATATATATATATATATATATATATATATATATATATATATATCAAAAAGCATGTAAGTTAACTTCCTTTTACCATTATATTAATATCGGACAAAGCAAATGTAAGAAACACTGAGCTAATCCCGGACAGCTAAAACAAAATGCTTCCAAATATATACATGTTGTTCCAGGTAAGTACTTACATCAACATTGGCACCTTTTTCTAATAAATATCTGATAACGTCAGGTTGACCATAGTCAGATGCCAAGCAAAGTGGGGGGCGACCTTCAATTGCTACATTCACATCAGTTCCATTCTGCAAAAGTGATGAATACTTTTTACTATATATAAATGAAAAAAATCACCATACCATACATGCCAAAACAATATTAATCTCTATGAGAAAATACCTCTACAATATGTGAAACCCTCAATATTCAAAGTAACCCCTTCTACCATATATAAATGAAATAGAAATGAATTCAATGTAAGATGAGTGCAAACAAACTTTGAAGAACATTCACACTGGCATATATGCTAACTATAGCAGAGAATTTACATAAAAACCTGATGAATTATCAGCTTCAGAAAAGGATTCCTAGAAGTACTTTTATGATAGCATAATGCATGTAGAGAGATCAAAGAAACGAAAAGAAAATTTGTACAATGGGAAGTTTTCTCAAGAATTATTGATAAACCCTGCAGGAATGTTTAACATAAATACTAACTACCATATTACAAGCTCAAACACACAGAAAAATTCATAACATTTTTATTTTCAATAACATCTGGTATGTCTTTACACAACACTAATAATATAGAGAGATTATAACTGTAATGTCAAGACGGTACATACACAACGAAAAACTGCATATGAATGAATCGCAAACACAGTATTACTATAGTATTCTAGACAAGAAAACTATCAGTTATACAGGGCAACCAACTGTCACTAAGGGATCTGAAATTTTAATGAAAATTTTCTCACTTTTTTGTATTTTCTCTACAGATTTTGTAAAGATAATATTAGGGATTAACCTTGGAAAAAATTCCAGAACACAAATTGTGAAATTTTACAATCAAAACCAAGAACCAACAATACTGATCCAATAAGACTTAGAGATTTGCCTACAGAATTGATGATTAGAGGTTTAACTGCTTGATTTGAGAAAGAGTTCAAAAACCATCTTCCACGAACAGGGAAACCTGGCTTGGTTAGGAACGAAGCCATACTTGAACGTGTAAGTGCTACAAAAGACCAGAGCACATCAACTCGAAGGAAGTCTGAACAGGTTTGAGTTAATCAAGATGTCAATTCAACCTTGATACACTGAATGTGTTTATGTATAAAACGCAGTTGGTGCGTCAGTAGAAGCAACTAGATTTCGCCCACAGATCGTAATATGCAGTAAGATTTTAAGAATTAAAAATAATGAAAACTGAAAAACAAAGCATGGCATTTCAACAGTCTGAATACAGGGGGCCTTGGGTTTATGATGTCCTTAACTTATGATGTTTCATGGTTATGATGCATCTCCCATAAATTATTAATAAATAATTTTTTCGACCTATGTGCTTTTCATCGTAAATACGAATTTTGTGCACTAAACAGTTTGTTGAGCATGGTGGAAAACTATGTCGTCATGCAGCGTTGTTGTGTGCATCTATATAAAGTTAATGTACTTATTTATTTATTTGGTTATGTTAAGAAAAGTTTGAATATGCTTGCAAAATTACCAAATACATAGTCGTAAATACCATCTTCAAGCAGAACAGTTTGTGGAGTGTGTGGAAGAATATGTCATCATGCGGCATTGTTGTGTATTTATATATCAAGTTAATGGGCTTATTTACTTATTTGTTTATGTGTTTAGATATGTGAAGGATCTAATTTGAATTTATTTACAAAATTACCAAATACAGGCACATAGTCGTAATTACGAATTTCGCCCTTGAAACAGTTTATTGAGCGTGGCAGAAAAATACATCGTCACGTGGCATTAGACACGCTGCCCAGGTCCCATACGTACACCACATTGTTCTCATGCTCAATTGCTCTTCGGTATGTTTCATTCATGTTTACGATAGTTTATGGCCAGCATTAGGCCTCCAAAGCGTATAGGAGATTCTTCTGATGGCTGTGCTTCAAAGAAAAGGAAAGCTATCACCATGGAAGTGAAATTAGATATAGTAAAACGCTTCAAGAAGGGAGAAGCTGCTTTCAACATTGGTTGGTCACTGGAGTTAAGCCGTTCAACTGTGGAGACAATTATTAAGGATAAAGACTGCATCCCTACACATGTGAAAGGTTATACTCCTTTGAAGTTCACTGTGACTACTAAATAGCGTAATGGCATAATGATCGAAATGGAGATTATTAGTACTTTAGCTGGATGAACTAGAAAAGGGAGAAGGGAGTGAGTGACAAGATTGCGGCCAATTGGAGTTGGTTTATGTGGTTTAAGGTTCATGCAAATTTGCATAACCTTAAGCTGCAAGGTGAAGCTGCTAGTAGTGATGAGAAAGCAGCAAGCCATTTTCCTAGTGCGTTGGCCGAGATAATTAAGAAGGGGGTTACTGTGCTGAACAAGTGTTTAATGTGGATGATTCCGGCTTGTTCTGAAAGCATATGCCTAGTCATAAGGACATCAACAAGGGAGAAAAAGACAGCACCAGGCCATAAAATCAGCAAGGAGAGACTGACTTTGCTTTTGGAGGCTAATGCCTCTGGCAAATTTAAGCTGAAGCCCTTGTTGGTGTCTTGACAGAAAATCCAAGGAAACTCAAGGGCATTTTGAATGGTCAACTGCCTGTCATCTGGAAATCGAATAAGAAAGCTTGGGTAACCTTTTAGATTTTTGCGGATTGGTTCCGCAACAATTTTGTGCCAGAGGAGGAGAAGTTCTATGCTACCAAGGGTCAAGTCTTTTAAGGTTATGCTAGTGCTGAAAGATGCCCCTGGTTACCCAGCCTATTTGGATGACTTTCATCCTAATATCAAGGTGGTATACCTCCAATCTAATACAACTGCCCTGTTATAGCCAATGGATCAGGGTGTCAGTGCTTTTTTCATGGCCTACACCCTCCAAAGGACGATTGCTATGGCTCTCAGGGCACCCGAGGACAAAAACTTGACTCTCAGGAAATTTTGGAAGTCTTACAATATTCTTCAAATTGTCAAGAACATTGCTGATTCTTGGGAGGACGTTAGGCAGACGAAATTCAATGGGGTATAGAAGAAGCTATGTCCCCAGTTTGTGTATGACTTCCAAAGCTTTGAGAATACAATTGAGGCAGTCACCAAGAATGTTGTTGTCCTAAGTAAGAAGCCTAAGTAGAAGGTGGGGGCTGATAATGTAACAGAGTAGCTGGAATCTCGTGGAGAGGAGTTATCTGCTGAGAACCTTATTAAACTGTAGAAGCAGATGACTGAGGAGGAGGAAGAAATGCCAATCCAAGAACCTAAGAGATTTACAAGCAAGGGCATGGAAGAAGGTGTTGCCATGATAGAGGAAGAGTTGACAAATTTTGAGGCTGAGTACTCCAACATTGCCAGGTACACTGAGGTCACCAGAGGGGTCATAGAAATATGGGAGGAAAAGAAGATGGCATCCTTCCAGACTTGCCTTAAACATTTCTTCAAGAAGGTAGAGCCCCTAGCAACAGATCCTGTACCCTTTCCGTCAGCTGCCTCTCCAGACTCGCCTGCCCCAGTATCTCTCATGGTAGTGGTGGTGCCACATCCTTCTACCTCTGGCTCTTCACCTCCGTTGCCACCCTTATTCACACCAACACTGACAGCTGTCACCTTCCCACCTAGAGAATTTGAACAACTACATAATTTGAAAAATGCACTAGTATACATACAGATTTATTAAAAATGACAGCAAAAGAAAAAGATGGCCTTGAAAGCAACAATGAATACATTACCATCACCAAAAGCATACTTTGAAAACTACTTTTAGCACACTGCATATGTTGAGAAAACAACCACAGCATCAACTTTACCCAAGATGGATTATGAGGTAAAGCACCCATCAGAGCCTGCAAATGCAATACCCTTTATGCAGGGAGGGACCAGGAGCCTGAGGGCAGAAGATTACATCCCTTGATATCAACATATAGGGAAGAATATGAAGAAATATTATCATGAATATTTAAGACTAAAAGATACAGAGGTAAATGCCATGATATTACACCCTTATGCTTCAGAACATAAGAGTACAAAGTCAATGAATACTATAGTGACGGCCAGTATCTCAAAGCATATCTTCTTCCTTCAACATGAAATTCTTACTTCATTTTTAAATAATTTCAATGAAAAACACAAATAACATGCCTAGACCTGCTTAAATAATTAAGGGACAAACTATGCAAACCCCACTGAAGATACATCAGCAATTGTGGACGTCAATCCATTAGTATAAATTAGATGGAGCATAAAATACTGACTATACATTGTAATTGTAAAGAGGGCACAAAGTATGTCAGAAGGTGGAGAATTTTTATCTCGAATAAGTAACAAGATCCACATCAGAGCTAGAATGAAAGCAGACCCAAGGGAGTATCAGGGAAAGAGAGGGCTAAAGGTTCAAATTGAAACAGAGGTAGGCACAACTAAAGGCAAACCCCCCCTCCCCTCACAAGATTGAGCTAGGACCCTTTCCTCAACTGCCTTAAACAAGTATCTGCAAATAAATCAATCAATTTAATCCTCAAGACCATACATTCTCAATGCAAGGAAAGGTTTAGCACAATGGAGTACTCCTGGTATCATCCGGAGGTTATTTTTTAAACACCACTAAACTGGCCAATAGTCATACTAGGAATGCACATAAGCAGCAATAGTCAAGGGCCTCATATACAGCATCATCAATATCTTCCTGTCTGCTCCCCCATGAGGAATGTAAAACATTGAGAAGCTAGTGAGAGACTGCCATGTACAAACATTTTTCCAATGTGGGGTTGCCACTTAATACAAGGGCAATCGAAATATAAACCTCCTCCATAATTATCAACATACTTGAAGTTTGAATGTCTGTCGTTCTAGATTCTTATGCTATTCATACACCAGTTAGAATTCATGTAATGTCATTTGTTACAAACAACAAATAACGCTATGCAAATGCAATCTACTCAGGATATGCATTTCCTTTTAAAATCATATGCCGATAATGGATGACGGAAAATATTCTAGATGTTTCCCAGTCACACTCAGTCCTGCCATCTCCACACGCTATTACTCAACTTGCATACCAATATAGTACCCATCCCAATATATTGAAAATACATCACACAAAAATTACATATACGAACTGAGAGGCTAAATATTCAATACTCAAAAATAAAAATTAAAAAAAAAAGTGAAAACTCCGGTTACCTCAACTGCTTCTCTGACTTGGTCCAGATCACCGTTTTTTAAACCCCAGACAAATTCACTCATATTTGTTACTGCTGAAAAAATAAGTAAAAAAAACTTTCTTCTAATGTTACAATCTAGTCGAAAGGTCAAAATCCCTAACCGTGGATTTTGACAGTGTCCGCTGACTCACACCAACACCACCTGATTTGGCCTTAACTTTTGAACTCACTTAAGTAAAGTGTAAACACTTCAGAAAAAGTACACCCCCGCATAAATCAAAAGTGAACAATAATATTTTACATAAATAAGTCTATTTTTATTAAACTTGTCTATATATTAGTACTTCGCGATCATTAAAATGTATATTAAAGTATATTTTTTTTCTTGAAATTACTTGCACATTGAAAAATTATTGGAACAAGAATTGTTTGGAGGGTAATTTAAAATGATTCAAGTATAAGTATATTTTAGTATTGTAACTGACAGACTTGTGTAATTTCGACACTTAACCGCATATTCATCTAATAAATACATTTGTATATTTACAATAGGCAAAGGTCCAGTATAACTCAGGCGCCTTAATTCTATCCTCCTCAATAAGGTAAAGTTACTTCGAATTGGCATACTGTATTTGTATTGAGTATCGGGGGGGGGGGACTTTTCCCCCCGCAAGGAAGTTAGGTTAGGCGCCGGAATGCTAAATAACTTTACCTTATTGAGGAGGATAGAATTAAGGCGCCCAAGTTATACTGGACACCTACCTTACAAAATACTGGTAATATTGAACTCTGACGACACTGCTAGAATGGGGCTGTCATTAACAGGCGTCTCTTTTCAAAAATGGTCTCATATTTTCCACTTGTATTTACCTTACTTATACTCAAAAGCTAGGTAAGAAAAATTTTGGCTACAGTCACACGGAGCCGTAATCTCGTAGCAAAGAATACAAGGGAAATGGGTGGTGGCTCTCATTACTGGTCACCCATAACAAACAAACAAACATTTATTTTCATTTTGTATAATGGTTATTCAACATTAATAGTAACTTACATGTAAGAATTCTCACGGGAAACAGTGTTGCCATTTCATGGGGATTTTCCCACAAATTTGTGGGAAAAATGACCTGACGTGGAATGGCTTGTGGGAGAGAAATTTTTCCCTAAATCTGTGGACTCCTTTTTGGGGGGAATTTGTGAACTTTTTATGGAAAATTTTAATATCTTTGGGAATTCTGGTAAAGTTATTAATATTTCTCTGAATTACTTTATATATTATGGTTAAGTGAGATGAATACTCATTTATCAATATCCATTTGATAAATGGACTGTAGTAGACATAGTGATACGTTATATCTCAAGATGTTTCAGCATGTTGCATCATGTGATTACCTAATTGTGATTACCCAATTGTGTTTGCGGGAAAGAGCCCAAAGCTCGTATCTTCCCGTCTCCTGATCGGTTCCATTTTATACTTAGTGATACTTATCATACCTGTCCTTAAAACTATGGATTGAGATAGCATTAACTACCTCCTCGCTTAGCCAATTCCAATTATCAACTACTCTTACACTGAAAAAGTATTTCCTTACATCCTGCAAAGAACTTTTCTTACGAAGCTTCAAACTATGACCTCTAGTTCTAGAGCCAGCCATATCAAAATATCGATCCCTATCCACTCTATCATAACCACGAAGGAATTTAAAGACTGTCACCATATCCCCCCTCACTCTTCTAGCTTCGAGTGATGGTAAGTCTAATTCCCTCAGCCTCTCATCATAACTGAGATTGCGTATTTCTGGCACCAGTTTCGTGGCATGTCTTTGAACTTTTTCAAGCTTAGTTATGTGCTTTTTCAAGTGCTGATTCCAAAAGGGGGCTGCATATTCGAGTTTTGGCCTCACAAAGGTTACATAAATGTTTCTGAACATTTCCTTGTCCATGTGCCTGAAGGCTACCCTTACATTTGATAAGAATGCATATGCTGCCCTTACTATGCCATTTATATGTATTTCTGGAGACAAATCTGCCAGTATGTTTACTCCTAGATCTCTCTCATTTTCTGTCTCTTGAAGTTGTACTCCAGCCACCGAGTAGTCAAGCTTCAGCCTTCTTGCACTTGTACCCATTCTCATTACCTTACATTTTGAAGTATTGAATTTCATTAGCCACATTTCTCACCACTCATGCAGATTATTTAGATCCTCCTGAAGTTCTCTACCATTATTCTCGTTTTTTACTTTCTTCACAATCTTTGCATCATCTGCAAACATATTCATGAATGAATTTACAGACTCTGGTAGGTCATTTACATATACAAGGAACAAAAGTGGCCCTAAAACTGAACCCTGTGGAACTCCACTACTAACTCTTCTCCATTCAGACACCGAGTGTCTTACTCTAACCCTCTGTTCCCTTCCTTCTAAGTAAGTTTTTATCCATTCCAAAACATTTCCACCTATTCTAGCCATTGATTGCAGCTTCCTAATAAGTCTCCCATGTGGAACAGTGTCAAACGCTTTCTGGAAGTCTAGGAATATGCAATCTGCCCAGCCCTCTCATTCCTGTAAGATTTGGCTTACCTCATCATAAAACTCTAATAAGTTTGTTACTGTTGATCTACCTTCTCTGAAGCCATGTTGCCTCACTGACAAAAAGTTGAAGGATTCCAAGTGAAGAGTAGTTTCTCCATAACTTTGCAAACTATGCTGGTCAAGGAAACTGGTCTATAGTTCAGAGCCGTATCCCTCCTTCCCTTTTTGAAGATAGGTATCACATTTGCTTGTTTCCAGCATCTTGGAATCTCCCCCGACTCCAGTGACTCCTTAAATATGATACTTAGTGCCACTGATATTGTGTTTGCGCATTTTTTAAGCACATGAGGGGATATGTCATCAGGACCTGTAGCTTTATGAACATCTAAATCCAACAGCGCTTTGCATACCTCTGTGGCTGTAAGGTTGATGGTCTCTAATACCGGCCCTTGAGCTTCTATCACCGCAATCTGAGGGGGTGGGGGTATTTTCTACTGTAAATACTGACTGAAACTCCTTGTTCAATTCTTTGCAGATCTCTTCATCCGTCTCAGTGATGCTTCCATCCGCTCTCTTTAGCCTTAAAACCTGTTCTTTTACCTTCAGTTTTCCTCTGATAAAGCTGTGGAAAAGCTTGGGATTTTCTTTAGCCTGCTTGGTGATGTCCCTCTCATAGTCTCTCTCTGCCTCTCTCCTTTACTTAGGTAGTCATTTCTTGCTCTTTTGTAGGCTTGCCAGGCATTTGTGTTTTTTCTCCTCCTATACCTTTTCCAGCATTTGTCTCTCCACTCCTTAGCTCTTTTACACCCATTATCAAACCATTTCTCTCTGGCATGAATTACACCTACTTTGGTGACAGGTATGCAGCAATCTACTATCTTCCCATATTTCTCACAAAAGATGTCATACATTTCTTGTACAGATTTGTTGTAAAATAAGGTTCTCCAATCAATAACTGCAAAAAGCTCATTCATTTTGATGTAATCTCCTTTCGGATAGTTCCTCCTCATGTCCTCAGTGCCTCTACTCTCAGGAAGAATATCTTCAGTGATATACTCCATCAACAACACACAGTGGTCACTCTTTCCAATTGGTGCTTCATACTCAATTTTTTCAATATCCAACACATTATCTGTGAACACTAGATCAAGTAGTGATGGCTCATCCCGACCCCTGGCCCTTGTTGGTTCCATTACATGTTGGTGTAGGAAATTCCCTTGTACGCAATCTAGGAATCTTGCCCCGAATGAGTCCTCACCACTGTGTGGGTCAAGATTTATCCAATCTATCTCTTTATGATTAAAGTCTCCCATAATCAAAATCCTACATTTTTTTTCCCGTGCCATGTTAACAACTGAGTTTATGACTTCAATAGTACCTATATGACTTTCCTCATAAACTTCAAGCCTATTTTGGTTCCTTGGTGGGTTGTATACAACAGTTATTATAATGCTCTCTGACCCAGTATTTATGCGAGCAACAAGAAATTCCTTGAACTCACTTTCTATAGCCAAGTTTATTTCTTCGAGTTGAATCCTTTCACTTATGAGCAGTGCTATCCCTCCACCAGTCCTCTCAGATCTTTCAACCCTTAGTATTCTGAAGCCCATAGGAAAAACTGTGACACTGTTTATGTCCTCACTCAACTTAGTCTCTGTAATTGCTACTATATCTGCCTTACTGTTGTGAATCCTATCTTTTAATTCTACTGCCTTACCAGCTAATCCATCAGCATTTGTGTATAACAATCTTAATGAGGCCCCATCCCCTGATCTTCTGTCATTATCTTCTTTATCTCCCCTTTGTCTGGAAGAACTCTGAAATGAAAAGTTTTCTTCTCTTCTCCATTTCTTTCATCATTTAACCTTCTTGCCTCTTGCAACAAGTTTTTGATCTTTCCCATCTCGTCCTGTGTTCTGTATCATCTAATGAACACTTCTTTGAATTCTTGAAGGTCTTTTAGACTTTTTTTTCTCAACAATATTTCCCTACATGTTTCCCCTCTCTCAAAGGTTACTTTTGTTGGTCTCGGCTTTCCTGCCCTCGAATATTTACCTAGTTGGTGTATGTTTACAATATCCTCAGGACCACATACTACTCCAAGCTTTCTTTTCAGGTCTACAACCCTAGCTTTATTTTCTTCAAGTCTCCCCTGCCATGTTGGCTCCTGGGATTCGCTTATGCCTGAGATTACCACTGTCTTCTCCTTATCAAGTGCCTGTCTGATGAGTGGGTTTGCCCTTTCCATCACAACGTCTTTCATTTTTTCGATTACTGTCTCTTTATAGTCAACTGTTTGTATGTTTTCCAGTGCCACCACCTTTGCAGCCTCTTTCACTGCCACATTCCCCTTTAGTGCATCAGCAAAGGAAGTTTTCATGGCATCATTTTCCATATTCAGTTCCTGGAACTCTTTTATGAACTGTTCAATGTTTTCCTTAATCTGGACATTCCAAGCAGCAATCTCGTCTCTCTCAGAAGAGAGCAGTGAACTAATATCTAATTCCTTTAGGTTGTCATTCAGCTGTTTGTTTTTATCTTCTTGATTAGAAATTATAGATTCTAGTTGACTCTTTTCCTCTTCCAGCTTCTTTATTCTCTCCTTTCTCTCCTGCCCTTGTGCTTTATTTGCTTCCTCCAAAGATCTTATTTGCTCTCTGAGTGTTTCATTCTCTTTCATTTATCCATCCATATTCCGAATTTTATCATCAAGGCTTATAACCATTGCCTCTAAATTCTTGATTTTCTGTTTAAGTCTCCTAATGGCTACGCCTCCTACCGACCCATGGATGGGAGAGGTTTGGGACAGAGATGGCGTCATTTTTATGTTCTCCCTCTCACAGAATATAGAAAGAAGACGAGAAAGAGGAAAAAAAAAAAGAGAAAGGTCCAGCGTAGTAGTTTCGTATCCGTACGTGAAATTGTGTAATAAGAGCTAGACTACAGTGACTGAGTGACTTTAATTTATAAATTGGAATTGGACTTGAACACTCTATTGGTCAGATACAATCATGTATATTAGTGATTAATATACAGCTTCATAATATCCATTTAAGTTCAAGGTATGGACTGTAGTAAAGACATAGTGATACGTTTTATTTCAAGGTATTTAAAAACATGTTGCATCGTATGGTACATGTATTGAGTAGATCCAGCGTAGTAGATTCATATCCATACGGTTGTGTAATAAGAGAGTCAGACAGTGACTGAGTGACTTTGATTGGAGTTGGATTTAGACACTCTATTGGTCAGATACAATACCGGTATGCATATTGGTGATTAGTATACAGCTCCATATTTAATACTATAGTTTATTAGTTGGTGTGCTCCAAATATGTGTGACAAAACTACAAAGAAGTTATATAGCCAGCGGTATCGCAAGATATTGGAAAATAACCAACGATCTAAAGGTAAGTTTTTATCCAAATGTTCAAAAGTTGCTTTAATTTAATAAAACTAGACTTCAAAGATATAAACGTGTAACTGTCATATCCTGGAACTATAAAAGATACAGTCTGGTTCCAGTTCCAGTAGTGATGGGACCTGCCTAAGTATCTGTCCTCTTTTCCTCCTCTCTCACGAGAGCCAGAGAAAGAAGCTAAGATTGTTTTTTATTTTGCTTTGTGTTCCCGTTTTTGTTTTAGTGAAAAAAGTGACTGTGTGTGTGTGTCATATACCCCAAATACTTCTGCCTGCTCTTCTCTCACTTTTATAAGAGTTGGGAAAAAGGGAAATAGAAAGTGTTCAGGTTTCTAATTTGTTATTATCTCTTTTATGATAGGTAGCTGAAGCCTCTTCCTACCAGTGAAGTGAATTTCTCCTCCTCCACTCCATCCCTGATCTGAGGTGGAAGTTTCTACAAGGAACAGAAACAACCAAAGTATCTCTGTTTTCTTTTCTTCCTCTCTCACGAGAGCCAAAGAGAGAAACATGCCTTGTTTGTTGTTTTTTGTGCTTTTGTGTTGTTTTGTTTAGTTGAACACACATTATTGTGTGTTCCATAATTCTATAGAAAGTGTTCAAATTTCAACCTTGCATTTATTCTGTTTGCTTTTCTCTCTCTTTAGAGCTGGGAAGAGAAATAAAAAAAAAGCCACGTGGTGCTGAGCATACTGTGTGGTGCGTCTCAACCAAAGTGATCCATTGCATAATTTCTGTTTGCACTCCCCTCTCCCACGAGAGTTGGGAAGAAAGATAGAAGACTGTTTTAGTGATAAAGTGTTGTAGTGTTCCAATTAAGTGAAGTGATCCAGCCACAAGGCCCCTATATTTTATTAAACGAAATTGACAAACAGTGCAAGTGATACATTCTTAGTGAAATCTGTGATATCCATGACTAGTAGTTAGTCATGGCCTCTGCCGCTTCTCCTGCTCCCCCCCAGAGGGGGGAATGGAACTCGACCCCCCTCAAGAGGGGTGGACGGTTGAGGGAAAGGAGAGGCCAAGGACGGCCTCTGGCAGCAGCCAGGAGAGTGCTTCTGTCCCAGTTCCCCCCCCCAGCCCCAAAGACCGATAGAGAGCCCATATCAAAGTTCAAAGTTCAAACTCCTTCCACTAAGCAACTCACCGAGATTGGCTGCAAAATTAAGCCTAATGTACAGGGTGAATTTATCATCCACCCATCCTCAGCAGAAGCCGCAGAGATCCGCAGCCTCAACTCACCTCATGAGTATCTCCTATCATCTCACGAGTACAACTAACTTTTTTGCAAGAAAGTCTTACAAAACTCCCCTCATTTGTTGGAGTCCTTGGTACTAGGACTAAGTTGAGTTATGACTTGCTTACAACGGTTCTTTGTTCAACGAGGCAGGCGATGCAATAAGCGTTATCAAAGCGGTGTAGGGTTAATGGCTAAAATCCATTAGTGACCTACATTCCTTTCTCCAAGTCTTCTACAGCCAGCCTCCATAATAAACTACACATTATACATACGAATATACGTGTATACATGATAGAAATTAATAAGTACACATACTAAGTCAAAAAGTATACATACATGCACTTACGTTACAATAAACGAAACTATGTGCAAATAACACTTACATATTGTATGTAGAAATAAACTGTCTTGAAATATATTCAAGACATCCTGGGCCCCTCCAAAAAAGGAAAAATGGGGGGTCTCCCCTATCAGTACTACAATTTATCATCTATGATTAAGCGTGCCCACAATTCTTTAACCCTTTGGGCAGCTTGACATTCAGATCTTTCATAATTTGATGATTCCTCTTTGTCTACTTCTGACAACAGATATTCCCATTAGAGCTTTTCAGACCAAGCTCTCTGAATAAGAAATTTTCCTCTTCTTAGTAAGGGTGATATTAGACCTAAGGGGTCCAAAAATATATCCACCAGTGACAGAAGTTTAAGTTTGGTCAACACATCTTCTCTAGCCTTCAGACTTTTCAAAGACAACTTGTCTGTATTAACATTCCAGATTAAACTAAAGCTTGTTTCTTTAGGAGATCTAGATTTTTCAGAAATGCGCTGCTCCAGTACCCTTTGAAGTCTTGCATTGTTGGAATTCAATGCTTGCAGTGATATTTTGGCCTTTTCCCACTCTACATCTGCAGTATTGCATATATCAAGCTGTTTCTCTTCACTGGTACAAGCATCCAACAAATTACTTACATGAACATTCTCTAATATCTCTTCCAACTGTTCTATTAGAGACTTCATTTGTCCAAAGGTATTCTGAAAATTGTGTGGGAGAGGAGTGTGGATAGGCTTCCAGGGAACAGAATCTGTAAAACTTCTAAGTGTAGTTTAATCTTCGTAATGCACTTCTTGCTTTACTCCAATACTCTCTGGCTCCCACAACTTATTAACAGGCTCTATGGCCTCTGCAATCAGCAGCTTATTGACAGGCTCCATGACCTCCTCAATCAACAACTTATTACCACTCTCTATGGACTCTGCAATCAGCAACTTATTAACAGGCTCTATGACCTCCTCAATCAACAACTAATTAATTGGCTCTATGGCCACTTCAATCAACTCTTGAGTAGCTGCAGGACAAACCTGTGTTCCTACTTGCATAACAATATGGCTTTGCACATTACTGGGTTCATATTGAGTATCACAAGGAATATGGCCATACAACATGACACCACCCGGTGTTTCCATCAAAGAATAGACATCACACTTGTTAATACCACTAACAAACTGACTAAAATGTAAGGCACCAATAACAATGCCAATGTTCTCCAGTACATCACTATAAATATCTTCATCAGCCAACTTGTGACCATTAGACTTTAACACATTTGCAGCCTTTGCTAGTCCTGGAGTGTGGAAGCTAATTACCATGTCATCAACTACGAGTAATTTAACTCTGGCTCTTCTTTTCCCCAATTTGATAACTACATTTACGACAGGAAAACTTCCTTTCTTCATCTCAGAACGAAATGTATCAATACCAAGAGACATTTCATCTACTGGGCTTAATTTAAGCCTTTCAGCTAATTCCCTAGTTATAAAGGAACACTGGGAACCTGTATCAAAGAATAACCTAGTATTTACCCAAAGATTTCCCTTTGAGCTGCTTATTTTTCCACTTGCAGTAGGCAGAGCACTTGAAGGTAAACTCGGCTTCACCAATTGCCTTCGTACTGCCTTCATAGTCATCACACCAACATGTTTCTTGTCCTTTTCTGAGTCAGAATGTTCTTGCTCATTGCTTGACTCATCTAAATTTGAACCATTTCCTGACTGTTCATTCAGAAATGTAGGTTCTTCAAAACTTCTACGAAATTTTGACTCTTGTTCATAACACAAGGCTGCATGATGACCATTTTTCTTACACTTCTTACAGTTTAACTGAGTGTAACATTCATTTGCATAATGCTCTGACTGAGTACATCTCAGACATTTGTTATTGTTTCTCAATTTGTCTCTGCGTTCGTTTATACTAACTACTTTATTACACTGTTCAGACTTATGACCTTGCCAACCACAGAATACACATTCTGTTTTATTATTTACTACCTTTGCAGTAGCACCATAACTACCCACATTCTTTTTATAGGACTGGGTCTCATCTCTCTGGGAGCTTTGGGTCTCTCCCTTTGTGTTATCTTTAGTGAAGTTGCCTTCTATATAATATACATATTTTCCCAGTTCCTTCAAGAGGGTTTCATATGTAGGATATTTTGTGTCTATTTTCATGCTAATCCAGTTCTCAACATCTTCTGGCAATTTCATCATCACGAGTTCTGAAAGCATCCAATCAGTGTTCTCCATGTCTTTATAATTTTTCAGACTTCGAGTAATGGCTTCTGCTTCCTGCTAGAACTTAAAATGTGATGAATAATTAGAAGAGGGAGTTGGTATTTTTATCAATTTCCTAATTAAATTTCGTACAATTCTGTCCTTGTTGGCATAAACAGCTCGTAGCTGTTGAATGCATTCATCATAACTCTCACTAGCAACAGGATAGCCCTTTATGGTGTCTTTTGCATCTCCTTTAAGGGCATTTCTCAAGATGGTAAACTTTGTCATAGTTGCCATAGAAGTGCTGTGTACTAAGCTATCAAACATGTCCCAAAACTCGTTCCATACATCATAGTTTCCAGAGAACTGTGGTATTTTTATTTCAGGAAATTTAGGTGAGGGTTGCCCACTGGGGAGGCTTGAACTCTCGGAACTAGGAGCTCCAGTAGTCTTCTTAGTTCCTAACTTACGAATCCGTTCTAGGACACCTAAGCTAATATCATTTACTGTCTCAGCTAGATTGTCATGTTCTGTATCCTCCTCTTCAGAATCCCTTTTAAGGGGCTTATATTCGACATATTCCTCATATTTCCTATCATATCCTCCGAATCTTTCTGTTAGCGTAAGATGACATCTTTCTAAACAATTAACAACAAGTGTCTCATCATCTTTGGCAAGTTCTGTTTGACACTGAACACAATCACGTTGAACTAATTCCCGAAGGCGTTCTAATGCCTCAGGCTTAACCGACATAATGAGAAAGCAAATAGAACATAAAACAACAAACAAATAGTTGATGCAATTTTATCATCAAAGAATCCACGATCTTCTTTATGCATCCACAATGCAACAAACAATCACTCTGTAAAGAGTATCAAAGGACAATCTTCCAAAATTTCAAGATAATAACATACAGGTTTTTAATTCCGTCAATTATGACGTCAATCCATAAAGTGTAAAACACACTATTCATCAATTAAACGACACTGTTAAGTCAGCAACAGTAAATGGAAAGTGTAATGCAAACCACACTGTTCCTCAAATAAACGACACTGTGCACCTAGCAGTAGGTGGGTCACTACCTTCTGTTTATTTACGTAAACAAAGGAATCAATACGACATTCTAGACATCGTTAAATGGGAAATATGTAAACACACAAATCCCTAAAGACCACAGATAGAAAAACGCGTTATCCACGCGGGAAATAGATTCTCTTATTTATTTCAACAACCACTTAAATTTCCAAGTTATATTTGCAATATTCATGCAAATACATGCAATGCTTCTCCCTGTTTTCGCTGAAATGTGGACGATTTTAACCGTAGAGTTTTACACTAACTTCTTACAAGGTGGGAGCTTATCTAAGATGTACACTATTTTCACCATTACCACACCAATTCTCATCCGGGTCGAAGGACCAAAAGCTGTGGAGGATTTTCTGTGTGTTATTAACCTTCGATCTTATAACCCCCTAAATTCGGAAATCCTGACACGACTTCAGTAGAGGCCTACCACGATCTCAAAATTAAATCCTCTACCAATAGAATATAATTAATATTATATGCATACACATACATGCAAATATTTTCTAAGGGGGTTTATGAACTGCTGATATGTGAATATTTAAATAAACTCTCCTCACCTTAAATTAAAACTTCCTCATCCAGAATAATACATTTTCTAACATACATTCTACCTACGAGTGTTCAATTAAATGAGCTCATTCTATCCCTCACACATAGTTATAAATATTGTTAGAAATACAATACATCTGTACTCATCTATCGGGATAACCCTGATGTCGTCAGCAATCACGGGACTCCGAATCCACTTCTTATCCACGTATCTCTATGGCGTTTTCTACTTGAGTGTCTCGTAACGTCTCACGAGAGCAACTAATTATAAACTTATAAGTACTGTCAATAAACACAGTAAAAATGAGTGCCTTGTAGCATCTCACGACAGCAACTAATTACTCTTTAACAAACTTATAAGTACTGTTAATAAACACAGTAAACATAAGTGTCTCGTATCATCTCACGAGTACAACTAATTACTCTTTAGCAAACTTATAAGTACCGTCAATAAACTCAGTAAACATGAGTGTCTCGTATCATCTCTCGAGTACAACTAATTACTCTTTAACAAACTTATAAGTACCGTCAACAAACACAGTAAAAATGAGTGCCTCGTATCATCTCACGACAGCAACTAATTACTCTTTAACAAACTTATAAGTACTGTCAACAAACACAGTAAAAATGAGTGCCTCGTAGCATCTCACGACAGCAACTAATTACTCTTTAACAAACTTATAAGTACTGTCAATGAACACAGTAAACATGAGTGTCTCGTATCATCTCACGAGTACAACTAACTTTTTGCAAGAAAGTCTTTCAAAACTCCCCTCATTTGTTGGAGTCGTTGGTACTAGGACTAAGTTGAGTTATGACTTGCTTACAACGGTTCTTTGTTCAACGAGGCAGGCAATGCAATAAGCGTTATCAAGGAGGTGTAGGGTTAATGGCTAAAATCCATTAGTGACCTACATTCCTTTCTCCAAGTCTTCTACAGCCAGTCTCCATAATAAACTACACATTATTCATACGAATATACGTGTATGCATGATAGAAATTAATAAGTACACATACTAAGTCAAAAAGTATGCATACATGCACTTACGTTACAATAAACGAAACTATGTGCAAATAACACTTACATATTGTACGTAGAAATAAACTGTCTTGAAATATATTCAAGACAATATTCATGAATGAATTTACAGACTCTGGTAGGTCATTTACATATACAAGGAACAAAAATAGCCCTAAAACTGAATCCTGTGGAACTCCACTACTAACTCTTCTCCATTCAGACACTGAGTGTCTTACTCTAACCCTCTGTTCCCTTCCTTCTAAGTAAGTTTTTATCCATTCCAAGACATTTCCACCTATTCTAGCCATTGCTTGCAGCTTCTTAATAAGTCTCCCGTGTGGAACAGTGTCAAACGCTTTCTGGAAGTCTAGGAATATGCAATCTGCCCAGCCCTCTCTTTCCTGTAAGATTCGGCTTACCCCATTATAAAATTCTTATAAGTTTGTTACTGTTGATCTACCTTCTCTGAAGCCATGTTGTGTTACTGACAAAAAGTTGAAGGATTCCAATAGAAGAGAGATATGTTTCCTTAGTAGTTTCTCCATAACTTTGCAAACTATGCTGGTCAAGGAAACTGGTCTATAGTTCAGAGCCGTATCCCTCCTTCCCTTTTTGAAGATAGGTATCACATTTGCTTGTTTCCAGCATCTTGGAAGCTCCCCTGACTCCAGTGACTTTTTAAATATGATACTTAGTGCCATTGATATTGAGTTTGCGCAATTTTTAAGTACATGAGGTGATATGTCATCAGGACCTGTATCTTTATGAACATCTAAATCCATCAGCGCTTTGCATACCTCTGTGGCTGTAAGGTTGATGTTCTCTAATACCGGCCCATGAGTTTCTATCTCTGCAATCTTAGGGGGTAGGGTATTTTCTACTGTAAATACTGACTGAAACTCCTTGTTCAATTGTTTGCAGATCTCTTCATCCGTCTCAGTGATGCTTCCATCCGCTCTCTTTAGCCTTAAAGCCTGTTCTTTTACCTTCAGTTTTCCTCTGATAAAGCTGTGGAAAAGCTTGGGATTTTCTTTAGCCTTCTTGGTGATGTCCCTCTCATAGTCTCTCTCTGCCTCTCTCCTTTTACTTAGGTAGTCATTTCTTGCTCTTTTGTAGGTTTCCCAGGCATTTATATTTTTTCTCCTCCTATTCCTTTAGCTCTTTTACACTCATTATCGAACCATTTCTCTCTGGCATGAATTACACCTACTTTGGTGACAGGTATGCAGCAATCTACTATCTTCCCATATTTCCCACAAAAGATGTCATACATTTATTGTACACATATGTTGTAAAATAAGGTTCTCCAATCAATAACTACAAAAAGCTCATTCATTTTGATGTAATCTCCTTTCAGATAGTTCCTCCTCATGTCCTCAGTGCCTCTACTCTCAGGAAGAATATCTTCAATGACATACTCCATCAACAACACACAGTGGTCACTCTTTCCAAGTGGTGGTTCATACTCAATTTTTTCAATATCCAACACATTATCTGTGAATACCAGATCAAGTGGTGATGGCTCATCCCCACCTCTGGCTCTCGTTTAAGAAGGTTAAATGATGAAAGAAATGAAGAAGAGAAGAAAAATTTTCATTACAAAGTTCTTCCAGACAAAGGGGAGATAAAGAAGATAATGACAGAAGATCAGGGGATGGGGCCTCATTAAGATTGTTATACACAAATGCTGATGGATTAGCTGGTAAGGCAGTAGAATTAAAAGATAGGATTCACAACAGTAAGGCAGATATAGTAGCAATTAAAGAGACTAAGTTGAGTGAGGACAGTTTTTCCTAAGGGCTACAGAATACTAAGGGTTGAAAGATCTGAGAGGACTGGTGGAGGGATAGCACTGCTCATAAGTGAAAGGATTCATGTTGAAGAAATGAACTTGGCTATAGAAAGTGAGTTCAAGGAATTTCTTGTTGCTCGCATAAATACTGGGTCAGAGAGCATTATAATAACTGTTGTATACAACCCACCAAGGAACCAAAATAGGCTTGAAGTTTATGAGGAAAGTCATATAGGTACTATTGAAGTCATAAACTCAGTTGTTAACATGGCACGGGAAAATAAAATGTAGGATTTTGATTATGGGAGACTTTAATCATAAAGAGATAGATTGGATAAATCTTGACCCACACAGTGGTGAGGACTCATTTGGGGCAAGATTCCTAGATTGCGTACAAGAGAATTTCCTACACCAACATGTAATGGAACCAACAAGGGCCAGGGGTCGGGATGAGCCATCACTACTTGATCTAGTGTTCACAGATAATGTGTTGGATATTGAAAAAATTGAGTATGTACCACCAATTGGAAAGAGTGACCACTGTGTGTTGTTGATGGAGTATATCATTGAAGATATTCTTCCTAAGAGTAGAGGCACTGAGGACATGATGAGGAACTATCCGAAAGGAGATTACATCAAAATGAATGAGCTTTTTGCAGTTCTTGACTGGAGAACCTTATTTTACAACAAATCTGTACAAGAAATGTATGACATCTTTTGTGAGAAATATGGGAAGATAGTAGATTGCTGCATACCTGTCACCAAAGTAGGTGTAATTCATGCCAGAGAGAAATGGTTCGATAATGGGTGTAAAAGAGCTAAGGAGTGGAGAGACAAATGTTGGAAAAGGTATAGGAGGAGAAAAATAATAAATGCCTGGCAAACCTACAAAAGAGCAAGAAATGACTACGTAAGTAAAAGGACCTGCGGGCCACAAGTGGAAGGTCCGCTCACCCTCAAGGGTGAACATCCAAGAACAACAAGTAAAAGGAGAGAGGCAGAGAGACTATGAGAGGGACATCACCAAGAAGGCTAAAGAAAATCCCGAACTTTTCCACAGCTTTATCAGAGGAAAACTGAAGGTAAAAGAACAGGTTTTAAGGCTAAAGAGAGAGGATGGAAGCATCACTGAGACGGATGAAGAGATCTGCAAACAATTGAACAAGGAGTTTCAGTCAGTACTACAGTAGAAAATACCCGTCAGATTGCAGTGATAGAAGCTCAAGGGCCGGTATTAGAGAACATCAACCTTACAGCCACAGAGGTATGCAAAGCGCTGATGGATTTAGATGTTCATAAAGCTACAGGTCCTGATGACATATCCCCTCATGTGCTTAAAAAATGCGCAAACACAATATCAGTGGCACTAAGTATCATATTTAAGGAGTCACTGGAGTCGGGGGAGATTCCAAGATGCTGGAAACAAGCAAATGTGATACCTATCTTCAAAAAGGGAAGGAGGGATACGACTCTGAACTATAGACCAGTTTCCTTGACCAGCATAGTTTGCAAAGTTATGGAGAAACTACTAAGGAAACATATCTCTCTTCACTTGGAATCCTTCAACTTTTTGTCAGTGAGGCAACATGGCTTCAGAGAAGGTAGATCAACAGTAACAAACTTATTAGAATTTTATGATGAGGTAAGCCAAATCTTACAGGAAAGAGAGGGCTGAGCAGATTGCATATTCCTAGACTTCCAGAAAGCGCTTGACACTGTTCCACATGGGAGACTTATTAGGAAGCTAAAATCAATGGCTAGAATAGGTGGAAATGTTTTGGAATGGATAAAAACTTACTTAGAAGGAAGGGAACAGAGGGTTAGAGTAAGACACTCAGTGTCTGAATGGAGAAGAGTTAGTAGTGGAGTTCCACAGGGTTCAGTTTTAGGGCCACTTTTGTTCCTTGTATATGTAAATGACCTACCAGAGTCTGTAAATTCATTCATGAATATGTTTGCAGATGATGCAAAGATTGTGAAGAAAGTAAAAAACGAGAACAATGGTGGAGAACTTCAGGAGGATCTAAATAATCTGCATGAGTGGTGAGAAAAGTGGCTAATGAAATTCAGTACTTCAAATTGTAAGGTAATGAGAATGGGTACAAGTGCAAGAAGGCCCAAGCTTGACTACTCGGTGGCTGGAGTACAACTTCAAGAGACAGAAAATGAGAGAGATCTAGGAGTAAACATACTGGCAGATTTGTCTCCAGAAATACATATAAATGGCATAGTAAGGGCAGCATATGCATTCTTATCAAATGTAAGGGTAGCCTTCAGGCACATGGACAAGGAAATGTTCAGAAATATTTATGTAACCTATGTGAGGCCAAAACTCGAATATGCAGCCCCCTTTTGGAATCCGCACTTGAAAAAGCACATAACTAAGCTTGAAAAAGTTCAAAGACATGCCACGAAACTGGTGCCAGAAATACGCAATCTCAGTTATGATGAGAGGCTGAGGGAATTAGACTTACCATCACTTGAAGCTAGAAGAGTGAGGAGGGGATATGGTGACAGTCTTTAAATTCCTTCATGGTTATGATAGAGTTGATAGGGATCGATATTTTGATATGGCTGGCTCTAGAACTAGAGGTCATAGTTTGAAGCTTCGTAAGAAAAGTTCTTTGCAGGATGTAAGAAAATACTTTTCCAGTGTAAGAGTAGTTGATAATTGGAATTGGCTAAGCGAGGAGGTAGTTAATGCTATCTCAATCCATAGTTTTAAGGACAGGTATGATAAGTATCACGAAGTTTAAAATGGAACCGATCAGGAGACGGGAAGATACGAGCTTTGGGCTCTTTCCCGTAAACACAATTAGGTAATCACAATTAGGTAATCACATGTTGGTGTAGGAAATTCCCTTGTGCGCAATCTAGGAATCTTGCCCCGAAGGAGTTCTCACCACTGTGTGGGTCAAGATTTATCCAATCTATCTCTTTATGATTAAAATCTCCCATAAGCAAAATCCTACATTTTCTCTCCCATGCCATTTTAACAACTGAGTTTATGACTTCAATAGTACCTATATGACTTTCCTCATAAACTTCTAGCCTATTCTAGTTCCTTGGTGGGTTATATACAACAGTTATTATAATGCTCTCTGACCCAGTATTTATGCGAGCAACAAGAAATTCCTTGAACTCACTTTCTATAGCCAAGTTTATTTCTTCAACTTGAATCCTTTCACTTATGAGCAGTGCTATCCCTCCACCAATCCTCTCAGATCTTTCAACCCTTAATATTCTGAAGCCCTTACGAAAAACTGTGACACTGTTTATGTCCTCACTCAACTTAGTCTCTGTAATTGCTACTATATCTGCCTTACTGTTGTGAATCCTATCATTTAATTCTACTGCCTTACCAGCTAATTCATCAGCATTTGTGTGATTACCTAATTGTGTTTACGGGGAAGAGCCCAAAGCTCGTATCTTCCCGTCTCCTGATCGGTTCCATTTTATACTTAGTGATACTTATCATACCTGTCCTTTAAACTATGGATTGAGATAGCATTAACTACCTCCTCGCTTAGCCAATTCCAATTATCAACTACTCTTACATTGAAAAAGTATTTTCTTACATCCTGCAAAGGTTACATAAAATTTCTGAACATTTCCTTGTCCATGTGCCTGAAGGCTACCCTTACATTTGATAAGAATGCATATGCTGCCCTTACTATGCCATTTATATGTATTTCTGGAGACAAATCTGCCAGTATGTTTACTCCTAGATCTCTCTCATTTTCTGTCTCTTGAAGTTGTACTCCAGCCACCGAGTAGTCAAGCTTGGGCCTTCTTGCACTTGTACCCATTCTCATTACCTTACATTTTGAAGTATTGAATTTCATTAGCCACATTTCTCACCACTCATGCAGATTATTTAGATCCTCCTGAAGTTCTCTACCATTGTTCTCGTTTTTTACTTTCTTCACAATCTTTGCATCATCAGAAAACATATTCATGAATGAATTTACAGACTCTAGTAGGTCATTTACATATACAAGGAACAAAAGTGGCCCTAAAACTGAACCCTGTGGAACTCCACTACTAACTCTTCTCCATTCAGACACTGAGTGTCTTTCTCTAACCCTCTGTTCCCTTCCTTCTAAGTAAGTTTTTATCCATTCCAAAACATTTCCACCTATTCTAGCCATTGATTGTAGCTTCCTAATAAGTCTCCCATATGGAACAGTGCCAAATGCTTTCTGGAAGTCTAGGAATATGCAATCTGCCCAGCCCTCTCTTTCCTGTAAGATTTGGCTTACCTCATCATAAAATTCTAATAAGTTTGTTACTGTTGATCTACCTTCTCTGAAGCCATGTTGTCTCACTCACAAAAAGTTGAAGGATTCCAAGTGAAGAGAGATATGTTTCCTTAGTAGTTTCTCCATAACTTTGCAAACTATGCTGGTCAAGGAAACTGGTCTATAGTTCAGAGCCGTATCCCTCCTTCCCTTTTTGAAGATAGGTATCACATTTGCTTGTTTCCAGCATCTTGGAATCTCCCCCAACTCCAGTGACTCCTTAAATATGATACTTAGTGCCACTGATATTGTGTTTGCGCATTTTTTAAGCACATGAGGGGATATGTCATCAGGACCTGTAGCTTTATGAACATCTAAATCCATCAGCGCTTTGCATACCTCTGTGGCTGTAAGGTTGATGTTCTCTAATACCGGCCCTTGAGCTTCTATCACTGCAATCTGAGGGGTATTTTCTACTGTAAATACTGACTGAAACTCCTTGTTCAATTCTTTGCAGATCTCTTCATCCGTCTCAGTGATGCTTCCATCCGCTCTCTTTAGCCTTAAAACTTGTTCTTTTACCTTCAGTTTTCCTCTGATAAAGCTGTGGAAAAGCTTGGGATTTTCTTTAGCCTTCCTGGTGATGTCCCTCTCATAGTCTCTCTCTGCCTCTCTCCTTTTACTTAGGTAGTCATTTCTTGCTCTTTTGTAGGCTTGCCAGGCATTTATGTTTTTTCTACTCCTATACCTTTTCCAGCATTTGTCTCTCCACTCCTTAGCTCTTTTACACCCATTATCAAACCATTTCTCTCTGGCATGAATTACACCTACTTTGGTGACAGGTATGCAGCAATCTACTATCTTCCCATATTTCTCACAAAAGATGTCATACATTTCTTGTACAGATTTGTTGTAAAATAAGGTTCTCCAGTCAATAACTGCAAAAAGCTCATTCATTTTGATGTAATCTCCTTTCGGATAGTTCCTCTTCATGTCCTCAGTGCATCTACTCTCAGGAAGAATATCTTCAATGATATACTCCATCAACAACACACAGTGGTCACTCTTTCCAATTGGTGGTTCATACTCAATTTTTTCAATATCCAACACATTATCTGTGAACACTAGATCAAGTAGTGATGGCTCATATTTAAAATGTCACTGGAGTCAGGGGTGATTCCAAGATGCTGGAAACAAGCAACCGTGATACCTATCTTCAAAAAGGGAAGGAGAGATACGGCTCTAAACTATAGACCAGTTTCCTTTACCAGCATAGTTTGCAAAGTTATTTAGAAACTACTAAGGAAACATATCTCTCTTCACTTGGAATTCTTCAACTTTTTGTCAGTAACACAACATGGCTTCAGAGAAGGTAGATAAACAGTAACAAACTTATTAGAATTTTATGATGAGGTAAGCCAAATCTTACAGGAAAGAGAGGGCTGGGCAGATTGCATATGCCTAGACTTCCAGAAAGCGCTTGACACTGATCCACACGGGAGACATATTAGGAAGCTGCAAGCATTGGCTAGAACAGGTGGAAATGTCTTGGAATGGATAAACACTTACTTGGAGGGAAGGGAACAGAGGGAGAGTAAGACACTCAGTGTCTGAATGGAGAGAGTTGGTAGTGGAGTTCCACAGGGTTCAGTTTTAGGGCCACTTTTGTTCCTTGTATATGTAAACGACCTACCAGAGTCTGTAAATTCATTCATGAATATGTTTGCAGATGATGCAAAGATTGTGAAGAAAGTAAGAAACGAGAACAATGGTAGAGAACTTCAGGAGGATCTAAATAGTCTGCATGAGTGGTCAGAATAGTGGCTACAGTGAAATTCAGTACTTCAAAATGTAAGGTGATGAGAATGGGTACAAGTGCAAGAAGGCCAAAGCTTGACTACTCGGTGGCAGGAGTGCAGCTTCAAGAGACAGAAAATGAGAGAGATCTAGGAGTAAACATACTGGCAGATCTGTCTCCAGAAATACATATAAATTATATAGTAAGGGAAGCATATGCTTTCCTATCAAATGTAAGGGTAGCCTTCAGGCACATGGACAAGGAAATGTTCAGAAATATTTACGTAACCTATGTGAGGCCAAAACTCGAATATGCAGCCCCCTGTTTGGAATCCGCACTTGAAAAAGCACATAGCTAAGCTTGAAAAAGTTCAAAGACATGCCACGAAACTGGTGCCAGAAATACGCAATCTCAGTTATGATGAGAGGCTGAGGGAATTAGACTTACCATCACTCGAGGCTAGAAGAGTGAGGGGGGGATATGGTGACAGTCTTTAAATTCCTTCATGGTTATGATAGAGTGGATAGGGATCGATATTTTGATATGGCTGGCTCTAGAAATAGAGGTCATAGTTTTTAGCTTCGTAAGAAAACTTCTTTGCAGGATGTAAGGAAGTACTTTTTCAGTGTAAGAGTAGTTGATAATTGGAATTGGCTAAGCGAGGAGGTAGTTAATGCTATCTCAATCCATACTTTAAGGACCAGTATGATAAGTATCACTATGTACAAAATGGAACCGATCAGGAGACGGGAAGATACGAACTTTGGGCTCTTTCCCGTAAACGCAATTAGGTAATCACATATGACCTATGTGAGACCTAATCTTGAATAAACATCACACTCCTAGAATCCACATCTTAAAGAAATAAATAAAAAGAAGAAGAAAAAAAGTGTTCAAAGGCTTTCTTAAGAGCTGGGGACAGAGAAACAAAACCCAAATTATGATAGAAGAGTGAATGAGTGTACCATCACTTGCAATTAAAAGAAAGAGAGGAAATAGGTCAAATCTTTCTAAAGCCTACATGGTTATGACAAATTTCACAGTAAGATATTTTTATATGAGTGATAAGAAATTACTTTGGAGATGTAAAGAAGTTCTGTCCAAGTACTAAATAAAAGTTGAACTTTTAACGGCTACGTAAAACATTTCACTATGCTATTGATTAGTATGTACAATAATTAATAAAATACTGCTTACGAATGCTATATGCTATTTAGACCCTTCATAGTGGAATTTCTTTTACGAAAAGAACCATCTTACACGCCATTGTGTACGAAAACAACTTTAATATTAAAAAATTATATTTTATAGCTTTGATTGCAACAATTTATTAAAATAATTCAATAATTCAAGTTTTAACAAGCTATGTGAGATTGTTATGACACTCGTTATAATAATGATTGTTTATACAAAAGTGTAAATTATCATATTCGTTGGATTCGAACGCATCGTCAACAAAGATGGTGTCAATATCAGAGTAAGAACATTTTTCTAATTACTTATGTTTTCTGTTCATTTGCACATATTTAGTTTATTTTTATCAGGAGCGTAAAACTCTGTTATATTTGAATATTTACGAATTAGAGGGGATGCTTTATAGATTAAATTTAGAAACCTTTCTGGACACAAACCAACAGCCTGAAGTTTTACAAAATTTGCGTTTATGGCACACTTCACTCAAATATTTAATTTTCCCCAACATTTAAATGATCAGATAGGATTTATGGTCTCATCGTGTTTGTTGTTTCGATAATTGTGAAAGCGAAGCTCATAAATGAATTGGACAGGAAAACGTGGTTTTTATATATATACATGGTTAAGATTCGTTTGTTGCACCCCTCCACAACTCCTAATTATATCCCAATAAATAGTATTTCTTTGACCTATATACCTAAAGCTCATGTCAGTCACTCCTGGAAAACTGATACTTTCGTAAAAACCATTTTATGTTTGATTATTAAAAATAAGCAAAACCATAGAGGGGCCCTTATTGGTACTATTTTAGTTTTAATGGAATATGGCTTTTTTATAAGCCCCCAGCTAGTGAGGCTACGTTCCCCTAGGTGAGTTTAGGACTTACCAAAAATTTGTTTTTTTGACACTTTGTGAATAATCCCCTCTTGTATAAATTTACCCCCTTCTTTACTCGAGAGACAAGAGACAGCACCAATTTTCAGGTAAGCCACGGTGCTACATTACCAGCCATATATACCCCTTTGAGGAACATGAACTAACTAGCTATCCTAAAATAGGTTAGGTTATGCTAGTTAATTTGTTACTGCCTTTTGATGGCATATTCATCGCAAATGATAAACCTTATCTCGCAGAATATGACGACCACTTTCTTATTCTTCTCTACTCAGCTACAAGACACTTCACTACAAGTTTGCTACACAGTAGCAAAATGCTTGTCAATGCCTTTATTGAAGTTTGATGTTGCTAACCTGATAAGCATTATGCAATACTGCTTCCATACTAGAATAGTAGATTCTTGTTTTAAATTACATTTAACCAAGTTTTGTTTGGTATATATCTTTTCAGCATACTTCCACCGGTGAGTGCCCCGGTGTGGGATCGTGAAAGTGAGGACCGAAGAAGGCGTAATCAGCAAGCACAATTACAACAGCAAGCCTTAGTCACAGCATCGAGAGCAGCACCACCTTATGGACACAGGAAAGGATGGATACCCCGCTCCCAAGAGGTATAATGGCTTTGGAGTTTTAGATGTACCAAATATATGAATTTCACATGCACAAATATGCACGCACACATGGACTAGGAAATGTTCTTAAATATACATGTAACGTAGGCCTACATGAGGCCAAAACTTGAATATACAGTGCCCTTTTGGAATTTGCTCTTGGAAGAGCATATAAATAAACTGGTAAATGTTCAAAGACATGCTACAAAACTGATGACAGAGATTCACCATCTCACTTATGAGAAGCTGAGGGAATTAGACTTATTATCACTTGAAGCTAGAGAGAGGGGGATATGGTGACAGTTTTTTAATTCCTTCATGGTTTTGACAGAGTTGACAGGGAAGCAATATATTGATATGGGTTGCTCTAGAACTAATGGTCATAATTTAAAGCTTCGTAAGAAAACATCCGTGCTCTTCCAATATGCTCTATCGACAATCTGTGATCTACCATTCCATATTCAGGTTAGGTTGGAATGTGAATGTGAGTAGATCACATACTGGAAGAGCACCAAAATTTCTTTGCAGGATGTAAGGAAGCATATTTTATCATAAGAATAGTCGAGGATTGGATTTAGCCAAGCAAGATAGTAGTTAATGCTAACTGCATTCATAGTTTTAAGGACAAAAATTATAGGTATCATTGAATATACAAATGGAACCAACCAGGTGGTGAGTAACAAGCACAATTAGATAATTACAATATGTTAATTACACATACATGCACACAATTTTTTTTTTTTTTTTAAACGAACAAATTTATTGAGTGCACTAGATATAGATAATATTGATTTGAGCATCTGACTAGTTTATAAGTGGATAGTACTGCTACAGACATCCTACTCATGTTCCCAATTGCCACGAACTTGCAGCCAACACTCTTGACCTATTTTTTCTAATCCTTCAAACTACTAATATTCTGTGCTTTTCTCTCTTGGTAAATGTGACCAATGAGTTATCTCTGTCTCTTCCATTTTTGCTCCCCCTCCATCAATTCCTTCTACTCAGCGCTGCTTCTGGCACTTTGAGCGTACCCAATGTGATGATTTGCATAACTTCCTCTTTGAACTCAGTGGGATGACTACTGCATTCGGTCCCACAGCCCTGATCAGTTAGCCCCAAAAGCTCGGGAATGGAGGTGTTCATCCCCTCTTCTGTGAAAACTTTTTTCCTCCTAATCCATGGATTGATCATGCCTGCTCCATGGCTATCCAGGCCAGGGATTGGGCACACCGGTCGTACTGAGCCTCTCTGCTTAACTCGCTCTGCTTTTATTACAGCTAGGAATTGCTGTGCTGCTCAGATTCCAGGTCTAAAGCTTCCTTTATAAGAAGGACTATTGATGACCTTAAGCCCTCTCCAACTGGTACTTAGCCAAAAACTTCTGTAACTCAAGTTTTCCCTCTCTTGTTTGTCCTGATGCTCTTCCTCTGATAAAGCCACTCTCTTTAGCTCTCATTTTTCTGCCAAAGCTTCCGTAGGCAATTCCAGCCTGCCTGTCTATCATTCTTTGCCCCTTTCTAACCCTATGCTGTGGGACCGAAAGCAGTAGTCATCCCAGGAACAAATTTATTGAGTGCACTAGATATAGATAATATTGATTAGAGCATCTGACTAGTTTATAAGTGGATAGTACTGCTACAGACATACCCAACGTGATGATTTTCATAACTTCCTCTTTGAACTCAATGGGATGACTACTGCTTTCGGTCCCATAGCCCTGATCAGATAGCCCCACAAGCTAGGGAATGGAAGTGTTCATCCCCTCTTCTGTGAAAACTTCTTTCCTCCTAATCCATGGTTTGATCATGCCTGCTCCATGGCTATCCAGGCCAGGGATTGGGCACACCGGTCGTACTGAGCCTCTCTGCTTAACTCGCTCTGCTTTTATTACAGCTAGGAATTGCTGTGCTGCTCAGATTCCAGGTCTAAAGCTTCCTTTATAAGAAGGACTATTGATGACCTTAAGCCCTCTCCAACTGGTACTTAGCCAAAAACTTCTGTAACTCAAGTTTTCCCTCTCTTGTTTTTCCTGATGCTCTTCCTCTGATGAAGCCACTCTCTTTAGCTCTCATTTTCCTGCCAAAGCTTCCGTAGGCAATTCCAGCACGCCTGTCTATCGCTCTTTGCCCCTTTCTAACCCTATGCTGTGGGACCGAAAGCAGTAGTCATCCCAGGAACAAATTTATTGAGTGCACTAGATATAGATAATATTGATTTGAGCATCTGACTAGTTTATAAGTGGATAGTACTGCTACAGACATACCCAACGTGATGATTTGCATAACTTCCTCTTTGAACTCAGTGGGATGACTACTGCTTTCGGTCCCATAGCCCTGATCAGATAGCCCCACAAGCTAGGGAATGGAAGTGTTCATCCCCTCTTCTGTGAAAACTTCTTTCCTCCTAATCCATGGTTTGATCATGCCTGCTTCATGGCTATCCAGGCCAGGGATTGGGCACACCGGTCGTACTGAGCCTCTCTGCTTAACTCGCTCTGGTTTTATTACAGCTAGGAATTGCTGTGCTGCTCAGATTCCAGGTCTAAAGCTTCCTTTATAAGAAGGACTATTGATGACCTTAAGCCCTCTCCAACTGGTACTTAGCCAAAGACTTCGTAACTCAAGTTTTCCCTCTCTTGTTCGTCCTGATGTTTTTATAGCTTGCTCTCCCTCTGATAAAGCCACTCTCTTTGGCTCTCAATTTTCTGCCAACTCTTCCGTAAGCAATTCCAGCACGCCTGTCTATCATTCTTTGCCCCTTTCTAACCCTATGCCCTCCCTTATCCTCTCTTCACACAAAGTTTATAAGGTTCTTCGCTCACTAAAGACAAACAAGGCATCTGCAAGGTTCCTTAAGGAATCTGCAGATGAACTGGCTCCTGTGTTTTACCATTTTTTTCACCTCAGTCTCTCAATCAGTACCTATCCTTCATCTTGGAAGCATGATCTAGTGCAACCTGTTCCTAAGAAGGGTGAACGCTCTATTCCTTCAAACTACCGTCCTATTGCCCTAACCTCATCTATTGCTAAAGTTTTCGAAACTTTGCTCAATTCTCTATCTATCTATATATCTACCTTGTCTGTCTTCCCCAATTGGGGGATAGCCGACATAAAAAAAAAGAAACAATATGAGGATTACTTTGCTCTCTGGGCAATGACGAGGGAGCTAGCGACCGTTCAGATGGCACTGCTGGAGTGCCACAGCCCATCCTCCTGGCTCTTCCACAACCTGTGTCACTTCATAAATGCCAACTCCCCTACTGCCCCAACCACAAGGCTACCTCTGTAAGCTGCAGCCCCATGGTAACAGCAGATGCCCATCAGAGCTGCGTCACACTCGCTTGCCACTCATTCCTATTCCTAGCACGCTCACTTGCTTCCCTCACATCCATCCTCCTATCTTTCAGGGCTCTCCTTACTCCATCCATCCACCCAAATCTAGGCCTCCCTCTAGCATTTCTCCCATCAACTCTTGCATTCTTAACATTCATCACCTTTTTCAGCAGTATTTCATCATCCATCCTTTCCACATGGCCAGACCATCTCAGAACATTCATATCTACTCTGGCTGCAAATTCTCTCCTCACACCCATTCTTGCTCTCACCACTTCATTCCTAGCCCTATCCAACCGAAATACACCAATCATACTCCCCAGGCATTTCATCTCAAACACATTTAGTTTCTGTCTTTCACTTACTTTCATACCCCATAACTCTAATCCATACATCACAGTTGGCACAACCACATTCTCATACAAAACTTTCTTAACATTCATTTCCAACTCTCTATTCTTCATCACTCCTTTCAATGCACCCAACACTCTACAGCCTTCATTCACTCTGTGACACACATCTGCTTCCGCTCCATCATTTGCAGCTATAACCGAGCCTAAATACTTAAGCTGATCAACTTCCTCAAGTGTCGCTCCATTCATCAGAACATTCAGTCTCGCTTCTTTACAAGTCTTGAATCTAACTCACTTCTCTCCGATCACCACTACGGCTTCCGCAAGGCAAGATCCACTGGGTGACCTCCTGTCTTATCTTACTCATGTATGGTCATCTCTGAGGAATTATGGTGAAGCCTTTGTTGTCACCCTTGATATCTCTAAGGCTTTTGACAGAGTGGTGCAATGCTCTGTTGACCAAAGTCCCTGCACGAATTTCCAGTTTTCTTTCTTACCGTTATATCTGTGGTTGTTGATGGCGCATCATCTAGTCTATTCCCTGTTACCAGTGGTATTCCACAAGGCTCTGTTCCTTCTCTTCATCAATGATCCTCTTCAGTCCCTATCCTTCTCTCATCTTCACGCCTTTGCCGACGATTCTACCCTTCATTTTTTCTTTTGCCTTTTCTTCACAACCTTCATCTGTTACTCATAATCAGTCTCGTATCACTCTTTCGTCTACTCTCAACTCCGATTTGGACGAGGTATCTTAGTGGGGCACTCAGAATTAAGTCAAATTTAATGCCTGCAAGACACAGTTTCTGGCTATCTCTTTATCATCTTCTCCTCCTGATAGCCCTTTTGTCTTCGAAAATTAACGAAATTTACCCTTTTAATTCTATTAACATATTAGCAATCCAGATAGCCTCTAAATTATCTTGGAGGAACCACATAATCCAAATTTACAGATCTGCATAAAAAAAATTGGGCCTTCTGTTTCGTTTTCGTTATTACTTTTCCTGTATAAATGTCTTATCCATCCCTGCTTAGAGTATTGCTCACACATCTGGGGTGCTTCTTCATATACTTATCTCCCTTATAGGGTTGAATCTAAGGCAGTCAGATTCATTAATAACCCTTCTCTTACTTTTGATCTGGATTCTCTTTCTCTTTGCTGCAAGATATTATCCCTTTCTCTTGTCTATCAATACTACTTCCATTGCTGCTCTGATGGGTTTGAAAGTTGCATCCTTCCCCCACTGCCGAGGCAGTGTAACACTCGCCAAGCAGCCTTGTCTCACGAGTACTGTGTGGAGATTTGTAGCTCACGGAGTGGTTGGTGTAGCGACTGCTTCTTTTCATTCACTTTCAGACTCTTGCCTTTCCTAATTCTTATAACCTATCTTCCTTCAATAAAACTGATCTGTCGTCACCTGTCCTTTTCCTATTGTATAGTGAACCCTTGCTATATTGCAGTTCACCTTTCGCGAATTCAGTACATTGCGGATTTTTTGGGCGATCAAAAAAAATGAAAAAAAAAATAAAAAATAAATAAATAAATAAAATAAATGATTGTGACACCAGGATGGGCCAAAAAATAATAAAATAACACAGCCTTCATCGGGCCTGGGCACGAAGAATACATAAAGTAAAGAGAAACAGAGATGGAGAGTGTACTTTCCTGTCAGATGTGAAGGGATTATAAAAGATGTGTAATGAAAATCCAATTCGCTGCTGGGTTTTCATATACCTCTGCATTACTTTCATGAAGTCTATTCCAAAAATTCTCCTTAGATCTTAATATTATTATTATTATTATTATTATTGGCGACAATAATTTTCCTTTGATGATGATTGTGGAGATTATTATTATTATTATTATTATTAAGAATTTTTACAATAAATAATGTAGTTTTTGTCTAATGAACAAGAGTTAAAGATGTTTTTCTCTCTCTCTCTCTCTCTCTCTCTCTCTCTCTCTCTCTCTCTCTGTCAACGTCTTTCCCCATTTATTGTCGTCATCTTTCATTTCCTCTTTCTCATTTGATTTCTTCTTCCCGTGTTTCTTTCTTCTCTACTTTGATGGCAAATGGATGCATCCTTTTAAAGTTCCATCAGGAAATGAAGAGAGTGAATTTAAAATGGAGGGAAGTTTATTATCAGATTTATTCTCTCTCTCTCTCTCTCTCTCTCTCTCTCTCTCTCTCTCTCTCTCTCTCTCTCTATTATGGACAGTACCATGACATTTAATTTTCATATCGATGAACTACATAAAAAAGTGAACGGGACTGACGTATGAG
>JAXCGZ010012098.1:10000-27500 GCA_037179515.1 Halocaridina rubra
TATTTGATTCATTTACATTCCTGTTTGAATATTTTAAGAAAGAATAAGTTTATGTGTATTTACCAATAAGCTACCTCTTATAGCGCCTCTTTATTATTACAATTAATAAGTATTTTGAAATTTTTATATTTAAATGATATTTACTAGTGCCATTTGTATCAAAAAGGAAATGTTTTGAGTCCTCATCCTTACAGCATCCATATGCTCTTTTTTACATAAACGTATTTTTATCATGGTGAGTGAGGTGAGACTGAGATGGTTTGGGCATGTGGTGAGGAGGGATGAGTAATATGTTGGGAGAATGTTGCTGAGGATGGATCTTCCAGGATAAAAGGGGATAGGTGTAACGAGGAGGAGCTTTATAGATGTGGTGAGGGAGGACATGATGGTCGTGGCGTGAAGGAGGAGGACACAGGGAATAGGGTGATTTGATGACGATTGATCCGCTGTGGTGACCCCTGTTGGGAGTAGACAAAATATTTGTGATTGATAATGATAAAGCAGTGTTACTTCATATATGTGTAGCTTTCCATTTTAAGTCTATTTTCTTTGGTAATTTTTAATGAGAAGAAAACAGATTTTTCTTTCCTATTAGCTTATTCGTATATTACAAGGAAAAAATAAGATATGCTCTAAACTGAAAATTACTATATATAAAATATAATGGTAACAAAAAATTCGACAAAAAGGAGAGATAATAACGTAAAACTCGATCATCTTTCTATGTCTACTTGTAAGTGGTGTTGGTCTTTCTAAGGCTATTATCTGGGAGTAACTTACAAGTTTAGAAGAAATTTAACAGAGTATGTCTATGAATTTCCTCGACATAATTTGGCTAATCTCAATGTATACATTGATTTTAGTTACCCGATTGTCAGTTAAGGGGAGCAGCTGTTTCTCAATTTTGACAAGAGAAATATAGACCATAGTAAAGCAAGTGTCCTCGAGAAAATAAAAGTCTTACCTTCAAATTACGTTTTCTTTCTTGATTTTAAGTTCATTGAAAATGGACAAAATTGTCTATTGATGGAAGTATTTAGGTATTATGCTCTCAAATAAAGTGTAATGAAGCGATGCACAGACAGGACGGCAGAGAAAAAGATACACACACACACACACCCACACACACAAGCACTGATTAATGCTTATTATTATCTAAATGTGTTCCATAGTATATATTACAAACCACAGTATCGTCTGCTTTAAGAATATAAAAACTAAAATTTGAATGAAAATTAGTCATGACATTAACAAAATATGGAAGCAGCTGGTTAAAATATCGCCAACATTCTGTTAGAGAAACAGTTAAGAGGGACTTAAATTAAAATATATTATCGTGAGTTAAAAATAAATAAAACAACCACTTCCTGAGTCCCAAAAAACTTTCTGCCTCAAGCCAAAGTGAAGGAGATTCAGTCAAATCATACCATGCAAAATGATCACATACAGTTGCATGCTCATACATATTCATTCATACATATATACACATATGAAAATGAACACACACGCATACACATACACACTCATTATATCATCGGGTATGTTCTGCCTGAGATTAGAGGGATAGAGAAGGAGAGGACGAAGAACAATTCAAGAGTAACTACAAGATGACTAATTATCATCTTTCAATTATTAATTGAGAAGTTATTTTTATCAATACATGTAGTTAATTACTGCATGCCGTCTATCAGTGTATTAATTCTCAACGCTATAGCGATATACTTCAGTAAAGAATGTAAGAGTGCAAAATAGAGGAGAGACAAAAGCTAGAATAGGTTTAGGAGGAAAAAAAATGTAAATGATTGGCAAAATTATATGCGAGGAAGAATTTATTTTCTACATAAAATAAGTTAGGAGGGGATTTGGGAGATATATTACAAATAGAGCTTAGAAAAATCTCAAACTTTTGCAAAATATGTCAAAGAAGAAAGTAAAAGAGGAAATATCAAGTTTTATACTTGGAATGGGAAGAAGGAAGTATTACCAGGACAGATGAAGAGAACTGCGAAGAACTGGACAAGGAATTTCAGTCGGTATTTACAGTATAAAACACTCCCTAGTCACATATTATTGAAATGAGAGAATAGGGGCCAATATTATAGAATATCTTTTCTAGTACAAAAATCTGCGAGCCACTCATGCACTCTAATATTCATAAAGCTGTGGGAACTAATGTAATATCCCTTTATATACATAGAAAAAGTGCAGCACCATTCTCTGTAGCACTCTGAATCACATCTGAAATTCGCTGTAATTTAGGAAGATTCCAAGATGCTGGAAACACGCAAACGTGGTACAAAATTTCAAAAAGAGAGACATTTCTAAACTATGGTCTTGTTTCATTAACAAACATTATTTGCAAGTTTATGGAGTAACTACTGAGAAGACATTTCTTTTCACTTGGAGTAAAAAAGAAATTTTGTCAGTGAGATAGGGTGGCTTCGGTAGAATGAACTACTGAGAAAAGCCATATCTCTTCATTTGGAGTCCTTTAAATTTTTGTCAGTGAAATAGCATGGCTTCGGTGATGGGAGCTCTGAGCTAACTTATTTACTAGAATTTTATGATGAGGTTAAAGTAATATAACAAGAGAGGGCTGGAAACATTGTATATTCTTAAATATTCAGAAGGCATTTGTGTGATTCAATTCCACATAGAAGACTCATGGGGAAGCTACATATAATGGCAAAAATATTTTTTTAAAAGTTTTATATGTGTGGATAAAAGTTTATTTAGAATGATGGAAACAGATGGTTAGAGTAAGACTTTCAGTGTTTAATTGGAGAAAGGTTAGCAGTAGTATTCTTGAGAGATCAGTTCTAGGTCCACTTCTGTTCCTTATAAATATAAACAATAGGCCGGAGTCTGTAAATTCAATTTTAATTTAATAATTTGTTTGCAGACGATTCAAGATTATAAAGAAACTTGAAGACGAAAAAATGAGTACGGAATTTCAGGGAGGGCTAAATCGTCTGTATGATTAGTTATACAAATAGCTAATGAAATTCACCACTTCAAATTATAGTAAACTGAAAATGTCAAGAATGTAAAAAGGCCAATGCTTGGGTATTCAATGGCAGAAAAGAAGTTTCTAAGAGAATGGATCTATGCTTAACATAAAGACAGATCTGTCTCCGAAAACGCACAAATGCTACAGTAAGAGCATGCAGCATGGGCTTTTTTCTGTAACATAAAGGTGGTTTTCAGGCTTATGGACATATAAATGTTAAGAAATATTTAAATGACATATGTGAGACCTAAGCTTGAATATGCAGTACTCTCTTGGATATAGCACTTGCAAAATATGAAAGCATATTGGAGAAAGTTATTAAAAAAACAGACTAGGAAGCTAATGAAAGAGGTACGTAATCTCAGTTATGGGAAAATGCTAAAAAAGTTAGACTTACCAACATTCAAAGCTATGTTAGAGAAGGCGATATGGTAACGGCTTACAAATTCCTTCATGATTTTGACAGAGTTGATAATGAGCGATACTTTAATATACATAGCTAGAGCTATTAGCCATGATTTGAGGCTTAAAGAACTACCTCTTTGCAGCATTTATGGAAGTACTCTTTCAGTGTAAGAACTGTTGATAACTAAAATTCGATATGAGAGGAATGATTAATGCTAAAGGCAATCATACGGAAAGATATAGTATGAGTTGGTGAGTAAAATGAAAAAGAAATAGAATTATCCCGGCTTGGACACGAGGAGTTATAAGCATTAGGTTTCATTCTCGGGAGCACAATTATGTATATGCAGTTATATAAGTTCTCATATACATAGATTTCACCCACACACACACACTCACACTCACACACACGCACACACACACATATGCACACACGCAAAAACGCACACACACACGCACGCAAGCACACACACACACACAGTGTAAGAATGGTTGATAATTGAAATGCGCTAAGCGAGGAGGTAGTTAATGCTATCTCAATCCATAGTTTTAAGGACAGGTATAAGTATCACTAAGTACAAAATGGAGCCAATCAGGAGACGGGAAGATACGAGCTTTCGGCTCTTTCCCGAAAGCACAATTAGGTAATCACACACACACACACACACACACACACACACACACACACACACACACACACACACACACACACACATATATATATATATATATATATATATATATATATATATATATATATATATATATATATATATATATATATATATATATATATATATATATATATATATATATATATATATATATATATATATATATATATATATATATATATATATATATATATATATATATATATATATATATATAGATAGATAGATAGATAGATAGATAGATAGATAGATAGATAGATAGATAGATATATATATATATATATATATATATATATATATATATATATATATATATATATATATATATATATATATATATATATATATATATATATATATATATATATATATATATATATATATATATATATATATATATTAGTGTACTTTTGACAGAAGTTATCACAGGGCAGACACTACAACTTTTTCTTTCTACATCGTAAGAAGCTCATACAAAGGGATACTTATCTGTTCTTAGTCTTTGAAGTTAAATATAGAGCCACATTTTAATAATATATAATACTTTGCATTTTTTATTATATAAAGAAGTTTTCGAAGAAAAATGATCAACTACCCAAAGCTAATTAAACTTTGATACACATTTTTAAATACCCTTTTTAAATGATTTTTTTTTTCCTTGAAGAAATCCTTTCATAAACTTTTGATGGTTAGATACACCAAAACACGAAGGAACAGTGCCGACGAAGTATGCAGTTCCCTATTATAATATTGTACTCGAGAGGCATGGGACTTTTTTTTCTTTATCTAAATCTGCATGCTCGTTTTTGTTCCAAAGGTGGGTCTGTGCCTACTGCAACATTAACACTCCTACTGCGAGGCTCATGGACCTTGAATCTCCAGACTTCGATGTTATCTGGCTAAAAGTCTATCTCTCCACTACCACTATCTTCCTTTGCTTCTGCCGAGTTTGTGTCTTTCTTGGAATATCTGTCCTCGTGCCATGAGTCCTTGCTATCTTCTCACTCCCATGCCGAAGTTTTTTACATTGGAGATTTCAATGTACACCACTGTGAGTAGCTCCATTCCTCTCACACTGATGTGGGAGGAAGTGAGGCCCTTGCTTTCTCTATTACTCATGATATGGAGCAAGTTATCAAACATCCTACTCGTGTTCCTGATCGTCACAAAGATGCAGTAAACTCTCTTGACCTATCTGTGCTTTCCCCTCTTGGTAAATCTGAGCATTCTATGATCTCAGTCTTTTCCATTTCGCTCCCCCTCCGCCAATCCCTCCTACTCAGCTCCGCCTTTGGCACTTTGAGCGTACCCAACATGAAAATTTGCGTAACTTCCTCTTTGACTTCCCATGGGATGACTACTGCTTTTGGTCCCTCAACCCTGATAGGTAGCTCTAAAAGTTGCCAAGATCATGACCGCGGGAATGGAGCCGTACATCCTCTCTTCTACAAAAGCTTTTTCTCCCCCAAAACATTGGCTTGACCGTGCCTGCTCCATGGCTATCCAGGTCAGGAATCGGGCACACCGATCTTACCAAGCCTCTCCTTCTGATTTAACTCACTCTGCTTTTATTGTAGCTAGGAATTGCTGTACTGCTCAGATTCGAAGGTCTAAGGCTTCCTTTATAAGAAGAAAAGTTGATGACCTTAACTCCTCTCCCACTGACAAATGCTTCTGGTCCTTAGCCAAAAACCTCTCCAAAAACTTCTGTAACTCAAGCTTTCCCCCTCCCATTCGTTCTGATGGTTCTATAGCTTGCTCTCCCACTAAAAAAGTCATTCTCTTTGGCTCTTATTTTTCTGCCAATTCTTCAATAAACGATTCTAGAGCACCTGTTCCTCAATCTTCAGTCTTTACCCCTCTCGAACCCTATGCCCTCCCTTATCCTTTCTTCAAACAAAGTTCATAATATTCTTCGCTTGCTAAAGACAAACAGAGCATCTGGTCCCGATGGTATCCCTGCAAGATTCCTTAATTAATTTGCAGATGAACTGGCTCCCATGCTTTGCCGTCTTTTTCTCCTCATTCTGTCAATAGTATCTATTCTTCATCTTGGAAGCATGCTGTAGTACAACCCGTTCCTAAGAAGGGTGACCGCTCTATTCCTTCTAACTACCTACCTATTGCACTAACCTCCTTTATTGCTAAAGTTTTCGAAACTTTGCTCAATGCTCACTTCTTGAAACGCCTTGAATCTAACTCACTTATCTCTGATCACCAGTACGGCTTCTGCAAGGCAAGATCCACTGGTGATCTTCTGCCCTATCTTACTCATGTATGGTCATCTTCTCTGAGGAGCTATAGGGAATTCTTTGTCGTCGTCCTTGATATCTCTAAGTCTTTTGACATAGTCTGGCTCAAGGCTCTGTTGGCCAACCTCCCTGCCTATAGCTTTACCCCTTCTTTCTGTTCTTTAATTTCCAGTTTTCTTACTGACCGTTTTATATATATATAGTTGTTGTTGGCGCGACATCTAGCCTTTCTCTGTTACCAGTGGTGTTCTACAGGGCTCTGTTCTTTCACCTACTCTGTTCTTTCTCTTCATCAATGATCTTCTAAAATCCCCATCTTTCTCTCTTCTTCATGCCTTTGCTGATGATTCTACCCATCACTTTTCCTCTGCCTTTTCTTCACAACCTTCATCTGCTACTCGTAATCAGTCTCGTATCATTCTTTCTTCTACTCTCAACTCCGATTTGCAGAGAGTATCTGAGTGGGGCACTCAAAATTTAGTTAAATTCAATGCCTCCAAGACACAGTTTCTGGCTATCTCTTTATCTTCTTCTCCTCCTGATAACCTTATTGTCTTCGAAACTAACGAAATTTACCCTCTTAATTCTATCAACATATTGGGAATCCATATAGCCTCTAACTTGTCATGTAGTAATCACATAATCCAATTTTCTTAATATTTTTCCAAAAAATTGCGTGTTTTGTTTCGCATTCATCAATACTTTTCCTCTTTACAGTTACTTAGATTTATAAACTTCTTATCCGTCCCTGCTTAGAATTCTGCTCACACATCTGGTGTGCTTCTTCTTATAGTTATCTCCTTGATAGGGTTGAATCTAAGGCAGTCAGACTCATTAATGATTCTTCTCTTACTTCTAATCTGGATTCTCTCTCTCTTCGCCGTAAGGTATCTTCCCTTTTGCTTTTCTATAGCTACTACTTCCATCGCTGCTCTGATGAGTTGGTGAGTTGCATCCCTCCCCCACTGCCGAGGCCGCGTAACACTCGCCAAGCGGCCTCACCTCACAGGAACTGTGTGGAGATTTGTAACTCGCAGATTAGTCGGTGCAGCGACTGCTTCTTCCCATCTACTTCCAGGCTCTGGAACTCTCTTCCTACTTCTGTCGCTCTTAATTCTTATGACCTTTCATCCTTCAAAAAGCAGATCTATCGTTATCTCAGGGTCTAGTCCTCTATATCTCTAGGTTCTCTGTACTTTGACTTTTTTCTGTCTGTCGTTTTCCTTTGTTTGATATTACCTCATCTCTGCCTTGTCCTTAACCTTTTTCTTTTCCTTCGTCTTGGTATTTTCTCATGCCCGAGCCTTTATTGATGAGGGCAGTTTCTGACTGTCCCGGCGTTACACTCATAAAAAAAATGGTGACGTGTTCCAATCGGCACTAGCCGATCTGGCACACGTCCCCATGAAATGTTTTATAAAGGCATAAGATAGAACCTGGCAGTTATGGAAGCATCAAATTCATGAAAATACAGCTTCACCTCTGATTCTACACGTATGAAACTGCATTTACTTTGCCTCTTATTATGACCTACACATTAGGAACACCATAACTCTGGAGCTCTTCCAATACGTGATATATCATGAACATTTACAATCCAACCTAACCTAACCTATCCTAACCTGATCATGAAATGGTAGATCATAGATTATCGGAAGAGCACATATTGGAATAACACCGTAACTCTTTTCTTCTCATATTCCAAGTGTTCCAGGTGAAGAGGAATTGAATGAGGCTATGTCATATTGGAAGTATCGAACTTGAGACGCCAAGGATGGGAGTCAAGGGCTATTGTAAATTAACTAAAGAACGACTTTACTGATATTTAAGAGTAAATTAGATAATTAGTTAAGGAAAACATGCAAGTGGCACTCAGTTTCATTAGTTCTTAAAGTAGCATTAGTCCTTAGGAAAAATTAAGGTAGAGCAGACAGTATCTTTGCTTTGAACTGGTTGACAAAGAGTGCCAACAAGGCGGAATAACAACGGTAGAGTTGACACTGTAAGTGGAATTGAAAACCTTATCTTTGTAATAACTGATTTGATAGCAAACATTGCTTAAATTAAACCTATCTTGAAGAAGTTTTATAAAGATTATAACTTTTTAATAAGAAAGTTTATGCCTACTGACTTAACTAGTGATTGTGTTCAGATATTTTTGTCTTTAACTTTATTACCGATAAATTTGACTTAGAAATAAGACACATAACTTTAGAGTAATTAGGAATAGAACATGACTCATCACTGCAAAAATATAGATACCAAAAGATGAATACAACTCTCAACAGATATAGAGACTCGATACAAAACTCGAGGGTTTATCCCAAGAATCTTAAGTAGGTGTCCTCTGCAGTCAAAAGTTGTACTACTTACCCTCATCCAACGGTGCAAATGTGAGATGCCAACAAGGATATTTGTTCATATCACAAAGCAATCGAGGTCTTTTGCACTAAGGTTTACGTACGTACGTACGTACATCCATCCATCCATCCATCCATCCATCCATCCATCCATCCACCCCCCCCCCCCCCCTCCATCCATCCATACATACATACATACATACATACATACATACATACATACATACATACATACATACATACATACATCACCATACATCCATCCATCCATCCATCCGTACATCCATACGTACATCCATACGTACATCCATACGTACATCCGTACGTACGTAAGTACGTACAGACATACAGACATACAGGCATACAGGCATACATACATACATCCATACATTCATACATCCATCCGTGCATCCGTGCATACCTACATCCATCCATTCATCCATCCATCCATAAATCCATCCACCCCCCTCCATCCCATCCATACCATACATACATACATACATACATACATACATACATACATACATACATACATACATACATACACTACGCGCCCTACATACAGCACATACGACGACGACGTACAGACATACATACACATACATACATACATACATACATACATACATACATACATACATACATACATACATACATACATACATACATACATACATACATACATACATACATACATACATACATACATACATACATACATACATACATACATACATACATACATACATACATACATACATACATACATACATACATACATACATACATACATACATACATACAAACAAATAAACAAACAAACAAACATTTATTTCCATTTTTGTTCAATGGTTATTCTTAAAAAACTAAAAGTTACTTATAAGTAGATATATTATTGAACTAATAAGTAAGAGGGTAATACATACTGTTAAATTAAATAATAGTTTCCTAGAAAATAATAATACTGTAATAAAAATTTTAACAATAATGTTAATGATAAAGTAAAATTAACTTATAAGTAGACATGTAATTAAACTAATAAATAAGAGGGCAATACATATAGTTAAATTAAATGTGGCTTTCATAGAAAATAGTAATGCTGTAATAAAAAATTTAACAATAATGTTAATAATAAAGTAGTAATAATAACAGTATATATAGTATTGTTATTATCGGCATCATTTCCATATTTGTTTTCATTATAATGAGAATAATTAGTTCTTAAAGAGCAGCAACTATTTGTCCAAAAGAAAACTATATAGTTTGCCTTTGAAAGCTGTGAAGGAGGATGAATTTTTAAGATGCTCTGGGAAATTGTTCCAGAGTATTGGCCCTTTGATAGTGATCATCTTTGAACCTGCTTCTGTGTTTGTTCTGTGAATAAAGAGCTCACTGCTCTGTCTAGTGTTGGTTCCCCTTATATCCCTGACTGTTTTTAAATCAAATAGCCAGCTAGGATAATGATGGTCCAAAATTTTGAATACAAAAACATAAATAGCATAAGCGACCTTATCTTCTGCCCGCAGCCACCCAAGTTTATTGAGAGCTGGTGTGATGTGGTCATATTTTCTTATGCCTCCCAGGGCAACTCGAGCTGCAAAATTAATAAGCTTCTGTATTCTGTTTATCTGAGTCTTAGTGGTAGTTCCCCCAAACAATTGTGCAGTAAGTAATGTGACTTAGGGCTAGAGATTCAACAACAGTTATTCGAGTGGTAGTCTCAAAATTGTCTTTTATACGTGATAAGTACATTAATGTTCCTGTAACCTTTTTGCATACTTTGTCTATGTGGGAATCAAACAACATGTAGGTATCAAAGTGAATTCCTAGGTTTTTGACTGTTTTTCTAGGTGTGATAATATTGTCGCAAAAATTAATTGTTGTGTTTTCTGGAATTTGTGCTATATGGAACCTTGAACCAATAAACATGCATTGTGTTTTACTCTCGTTACTTAACAGTCCAATTTCTTGAAAATAGATTTTATTTTTTAACAGAGTGTTTTCGGCTCTTAAAGTTAGCTCTGGGAGATTATTAATATCACCACTAAGGAGTAGTTGAGTGCCATTTGCATATTGTACGACTAGACAGTCAGAAATGAAACAAGATAGATCATTTACGTAGATGGAGAAGAGGATAGGACCAAGTACTGATCCCTGTGGAACACCAAATGATAAATTTTTAGGCATAGAGATAATGTTGTTAAGACGTTTAGACTGTTTACGATTAGAAGGCTTTTGATAAGTCTAATAATACAAGCAGAGATATTTTTTTTTCATATCTATATTATTATAGATACTATTCGTAACTTTGAGCAGTGCGGTTTCCGTCGAGAGTTTCGGTCTGAAACCATGTTGGTTAATAGATAATAGTCTATTTGACTCTAAATATGACATAAGTTGGCATGCAACAATTTTTTCTAATATTTTAGAGAAAATGGGTAGCAGGGAAATGGGACGATAGTTTGTCACATCTTTTCTGTCCCCCTTTTTATGCAGAGGTATAACGTGATATTTTCCAAGAGTCAGGAAACTTTTTTGTAGCAATTGAAGTGTTCATAATAGTTAGAATAAAAGATACAATAATGGGTAGAGCATCTTTGATGAACTGAAATGGTATACCATCTGGACCATAAGAGCCAGAGTTTTTTAGGCTCTTTATGGTAAGAATTAGGGTAGCACAATCGATAGGATTTATCTTGAAGTACTCTCTTGTGTTTACATTGGAAGAATTGTCATTTAAGCAATTTCTCATAATCACTGAGTTGATGTTTTCTTGAGTTTTTTCATATGTATTTTTGCCAACGTTAGGAAAATAGTTATTAAAGTTTTCTGCTTTGTCTTTGAACTCTGTAATATTTTCATAACTTTCTGAGGTACCCTTTTCATTTGGTATCATGCTTTTTATCACTTTCCATGTTGCTGCTGTATCATGTCTAGAGTCATTAAATTGTTTTTTGTAAAGGTCTTTTTTACTTACGCTGATGAGAGATCTGACACGTTTCTTTTCTGTAATATAACGTCCTCGGAGAGTGATATATCTATTCATCCATCCATCCATCCATCCATCCAGTCATCCATTCATCCATCCACATACATACATACATACATACATACATACGCACGCACGCACACACACACCATCACAAAAACACACACAAACACACACACACACACGCACACACATACACACACACACACACACACACACACACACACACACACACACACACACACACACACACACACACACACACACACACACACACACAAAGGGGAGATAAAGAAGACAATGACAAAAGATCAGGGGATGGGGCCTCATTAAGATTGTTATACACAAATGCTGATGGATTAGCTGGTAAGGCAGTAGAATTAAAAGATAGGATTCACAACAGTAAGGCAGATATAGTAGCAATTACAGAGACTAAGTTGAGTGAGGACATAAACAGTGTCACAGTTTTTCCTAAGGGCTTCAGAATACTAAGGGTTGAAAGAGATGAGAGGACTGGTGGAGGGATAGCACTGCTCATAAGTGAAAGGATTCAAGTTGAAGAAATAAACTTGGCTATAGAAAGTGAGTTCAAGGAATTTCTTGTTGCTCGCATAAATACTGGGTCAGAGAGCATTATAATAACTGTTGTATACAACCCACCAAGGAACCAAAATAGGCTTGAAGTTTATGAGGAAAGTCATATAGGTACTATTGAAGTCATAAACTCAGTTGTTAACATGGCACGGGAAAAAAAATGTAGGATTTTGATTATGGGAGACTTTAATCATAAAGAGATAGATTGGATAAATCTTGACCCACACAGTGGTGAGGACTCATATGGGGCAAGATTCCTAGATTGCGTACAAGGGAATTTCCTACACCAACATGTAATGGAACCAACAAGGGCCAGGGGTGGGGATGAGCCATCACTACTTGATCTAGTGTTCACAGATAATGTGTTGGATATTGAAAAAATTGAGTATGAACCACCAATTGGAAAGAGTGACCACTGTGTGTTGTTGATGGAGTATATCATTGAAGATATTCTTCCTGAGAGTAGAGGCACTGAGGACATGAGGAGGAACTATCCGAAAGGAGATTACATCAAAATAATGAGCTTTTTGCAGTTATTGACTGGAGAACCTTATTTTACAACAAATCTGTACAAGAAATGTATGACATCTTTTGTGAGAAGTATGGGAAGATAGTAGATTGCTGCATACCTGTCACCAAATTAGGTGTAATTCATGCCAGAGAGAAATGGTCCGATAATAGGTGAAAAAGAGCTAAGGAGTGGAGAGACAAATGCTGGAAAAGGTATAGGAGGAGAAAAAACATAAATGCCTGGCAAACCTACAAAAGAGCAAGAAATGACTACCTAAGTAAAAGGAGAGAGGCAGAGAGAGACTATGAGAGGGACATCACCAGGAAGGCTAAAGAAAATCCCAAGCTTTTCCACAGCTTTATCAGAGGAAAACTGAAGGTAAAAGAACAGGTTTTAAGGCTAAAGAGAGCGGATGGAAGCATCACTGAGACGAATGAAGAGATCTGCAAAGAATTGAATAAGGAGTTTCAGTCAGTATTTACAGTAGAAAATACCCCACCCCCTCAGATTGCAGTGATAGAAGCTCAAGTTCCGGTATTAGAGAACATCAACCTTACAGCCACAGAGGTATGCAAAGCGCTGATGGATTTAGATGTTCATAAAGCTACAGGTCCTGATGACATATCCCCTCATGTGCTTAAAAAATGCGCAAACTCAATATCAGTGGCACTAAGCATCATATTTAAAAAGTCACTGGAGTCAGGGGAGATTCCAAGATGCTGGAAACAAGCAAATGTGATACCTATCTTCAAAAAGGGAAGGAGGGATACGGCTCTGAACTATAGACCAGTTTCCTTGACCAGCATAGTTTGCAAAGTTATGGAGAAACTACTAAGGAAACATATCTCTCTTCACTTGGAATCCTTCAACTTTTTGTCAGTGAGGCAACATGGCTTCAGAGAAGGTAGATCAGCAGTAACAAACTTATTAGAATTTTATGATGAGGTAAGCCGAATCTTACAGGAAAGAGAGGGCTGGGCAGATTGCATATTCCTAGACTTCCAGAAAGCGTTTGACACTGTTCCACATGGGAGACTTATTAGGAAGCTGCAATCAATGGCTAGAATAGGTGGAAATGTTTTAGAATGGATAAAAACTTACTTAGAAGGAAGGGAACAGAGGGTTAGAGTAAGACACTCAGTGTCTGAATGGAGAATAGTTAGTAGTGGAGTTCCACAGGGTTCAGTTTTAGGGCCACTTTTGTTCCTTGTATATGTAAATGGCCTACCAGAGTCTGTAAATTCATTCATGAATATGTTTGCAAATGATGCAAAGATTGTGAAGAAAGTAAAAAACGAGAACAATGGTAGAGAACTTCAGGAGGATCTAAATAATCTGCATGAGTGGTCAGAAAAGTGGCTAATGAAATTCAATACTTCAAAATGTAAGGTAATGAGAATGGGTACAAGTGCAAGAAGGCCCAAGCTTGACTACTCGGTGGCTGGAGTACAACTTCAAGAGACAGAAAATGAGAGAGATCTAGGAGTAAACATACTGGCAGATTTGTCTCCAGAAATACATATAAATGGCATAGTAAGGGAAGCATATGCATTCTTATCAAATGTAAGGGTAGCCTTCAGGCACATGGACAAGGAAATGTTCAGAAATATTTATGTAACCTATGTGAGGCCAAAACTCGAATATGCAGCCCCCTTTTGGAATCCGCACTTGAAAAAGCACATAGCTAAGCTTGAAAAAGTTCAAAGACATGCCACGAAACTGATGCCAGAAATACGCACTCTCAGTTATGATGAGAGGCTGAGGGAATTAGACTTACCATCACTCGAAGCTAGAAGAGTGAGGGGGGGATATGGTGACAGTCTTTAAATTCCTTCATGGTTATGATAGAGTGGATAGGGATCGATATTTTGATATGGCTGGCTCTAGAACTAGAGGTCATAGTTTGAAGCTTCGTAAGAAAACTTCTTTGCAGGATGTAAGGAAATACTTTTTCAGTGTAAGTGTAGTTGATAATTGGAATTGGCTAAGCGAATAGGTAGTTAATGCTATCTCAATCCGTAGTTTTAAGGACAGGTATGATAAGTATCACTAAGTATAAAATGGAACCGATCAGGAGACGGGAAGATACGAGCTTCGGGCTCTTTCCCGTAAACACAATTAGATAATCACAATTAGGTAATCACATCATAGGTTTAAGGACAGGTATGATAAGCATCACTAAGTAGAAAATGGAACCGATCAGCAGACGGGAAGATACGAGCTTTGGGCTCTTTCTCGTAAGCGCAATGAGGTACTTACATTCATACATACATACATACATACATACATACATACATACATACATACATACACACGCACGCACGCATGCACGCACGCACGCACGCACACACACACACACATACATGCATACATACATACATACATACATACATACATACATGCATACATACATACATACATACATACATACATACATACATACATACATACATACATACATACATGCTCACGCACGTACGCACACAAACACATACATACAAACATACATACATGCATACATACATACATACCCACCCAAACACACACATACACACACGCACACACGTGCGTGCGTGTGTGAGTGCGTACATGCATACATACATACATACATACATGCATACATACATACATTGAATAACATTTTTCTAGAAAGAGTCAATAGAAAGCCACAAATTCCAACATTCACATAAATAGAGAAGGATACAGAGATAAATCAATCCTAAAAAACATGTATTTTATTAAATCACAAAAAAATTACCGTTTATGAGAAAAAAAAACTTGCTCAACTGCATGGACGTTAGTAATAAAACAAATGGTTATAAAATGCACTAATGAAATGAAAGAGAAATAATTTTCCCTTTTCCAAATATGTGAAAATGAAGTTTCGGTAACAAATCTTGCGGGAAATGCAAGACCCGTGAAAGGCAGTGTGTTTGCAGTCCAATTAGATCTCTGGCAGCTAACAATGTTACCTTGGGATGTGGCTCAAAATGGAGGGCAAGATACTTCTCCTCTCAAAATGGTGTAAGAAAAAAAATATGAATTACTAATGAATGAATATGAAGCACCTACCTTTTTAATTTATTTAATTATTAATAGACATGTATGTATGTATGTATGTATGTATGTATGTATGTATGTATGTATGTATGTATGTATGTATGTATGTATGTATGTATGTATGTATGTATGTATGTATGTATGTATATGTTCATATATGTGTGCAAGTATAAGTCACACTTTTTTTTATTATTACATATCTAGCCATCTATCTATCTATCTATCTATCTATCTATCTATCTATCTATCTATCTATCTATCTATGTATCTATCTATCTATCTATCTATCTATCTATCTATCTATCTATGTATCTATGTATCTATCTATCTATCTATCTATCTATCTATCTATCTATCTATCTATATATATATATATATATATATATATATATATATATATATATATATATATATATATATATATATATATATATATACATATATATATACTATATATATATATATATATATATATATATATATATATATATATATATATATATATATATTAATCTATGTATCTATCTATCTATCTAACAATATAAAGTGAATTTTCATCAATATGAATTTTCTAAAGCAATTCAAACTTTGAGAGAGGAAGGGAAGCTGCCATCCGAAAATAATGGAGAAAGATTAAAAAAATCTAGGAATTTTACTATGCATTAAACTGGAAATTATCTCTTTTCGCAATTTCCTTGAAAAGATAATAAAAAAAAGAAACTTTTCCCTTTTATATTTTATGGGTTTATACTCTGAATCATATGAGCATAAAATGAAAGTTTAAAAAAAAGAATCAGTTTAATTATTGGGAAAAACCGGGGCAGAGCGTCACATATTATTATATGGTGTCATATACAGCATGAAATGAAGAGAATCGTATTTGAAGAGTAAAGAAAAGTGACAGGGTCTTCTTCTCCTTCTTTTTCTCCTTCTCCTTCTTTTTCTCCTTTTTCTCCTGCTCCTTCTTTTTCTCCTGCTCCTTCTTCTCCTGCTCCTCCTCCGCTCCTTCTTTTTCTCCTGCTCCTTCTTTTTCTCCTGTTCCTTCTTTTTCTCCTGCTCCATCTTTTTCTCCTACTCCTTCTTTTTCTCCTGCTCCTTCTTTTTCTCCTGCTCCTTTTTTTCTCCTGCTTCTTTTTTTCTCCTGCTCCTTCTTTTTCTCCTGCTCCTTCTTTTTCTCCTGCTTCTTCGTTTTCTCCTGCTCCTTCTTTTTCTCCTGCTCCTTCTTTTTCTCCTGCTCCTTCTTTTTCTCCTGCTCCTTCTTTTTCTCCTGCTCCTTCTTTTTCTCCTGCTCCTTCTTTTTCTCCTGCTCCTTCTTTTTCTCCTGCTCCTTCTTTTTCTCCTCCTTCTTTTTCTCCTCCTCCTTCTCTTTCTCCTGCTCCTTCTTTTTCTCCTCCTCCTTCTTTTTTTCCTGCTCCTTTTTTTCTCCTGCTCCTTATTTTTTTCCTGCTCCTTCTTTTTCTCCTGCTCCTTCTTTTTCTCCTCCTCCTTCTTTTTCTCCTGCTCCTTCTTTTTCTCCTGCTCCTTCTTTTTCTCCTGCTCCTTCTTTTTCTCCTGCTCCTTCTTTTTCTCCTGCTCCTTCTTTTTCTCCTCCTCCTTTTTCTCCTGCTCCTTCTTTTTCTCCTGCTCCTTCTTTTTCTCCTCCTCC
>JAXCGZ010012099.1:10000-30000 GCA_037179515.1 Halocaridina rubra
AGCTTTGATACCTTGCCTTGACCTTAGAATGCACAAACTAAAGTAATAACATACTTCACATCCTTTGGAAAAAAAAAACTGCAATTGATAAAACATGCTTAATTCTCAAATTTTCATCTTTTAAAAAACAAAAGAAACTAATGTTGAAAATATGCTTAGCAGAAATGCTTATTGACAGTCTCCTGATCTTATACATTTTCTAGACCTTTGAATGCATAAAACAAAAGTAAACATGTACTTCTGTATTATCATCCTCGGAAAAAAATGCAAATAAAACATGCTTAGGTGAAATACTTATCAATCGTCACCAGCTTTCATGCCTTTTCCTGACATTTGAATGTACAAAACCATATGATGTAAAATCTTTTCAACACCTGCTGACGATGCAATTCGTAAGTAATTGCATGGAAATAGCTATTACATTTTACTTTAAATAATTTTCAAAATCCTCCCGCCAAGCAAGGGAGGAGAGGAATCCTACAACATTATTGCCAAAATGAAACTATGTAAATAATCCTCTTCTTCCATGGAATGACATGAAAGTTGGAAGGAAATATGAATGGCTCTTACAATCATGTAGTAGGTTGGCTCATGGCACCAGCCGCCCGTTGCGATACTACAGCTGAAGGTTTTTTTTAACTTAAATAGGTCTGTCCAGGACAGTTCGATGTTAAGTCTTCCTTCAGTTACGGTTCTTTTTCTATGCCTACAGCTACACTGAATATTCTTGGATATTCATCACACATCTTTTATTATCCCTTCACATCTGACAAGTCATTACACTCTCCATCTCTGTTTCTCTTTACTTTATGTATTCTTCGTGCCCAGGCCCGATGAGGGCTGTTTTATTTTATAATTTTTTTTGGCCTGTCCTGGTGTCAAAAAAAAAAAAAAAAAAAAAAAAAAAAAGCATGCTGCTCTTCAGTGATTCCCTGCACGGGAGTCATAGACCTACCATATACCTTGGATATACTGCATTGGCTAGAAAGTGGAAAGGTGTCACAACTACGTATATTCTTTGCTCAAAATTATCTCTATCTTGGTCTGTTAAATATTCCTTAATATCACTTTTCAGTACAGCATCACTTAACAGGGTGTGTTCTTTCTGAATACCATCTAGTGCCACAGCAATATACTTGAGTCTTTCCAGATATAATCCTTTGTAGTCCTTTCCAGTGCTCCGTCATTTACTTTCCCTTCGTTATGCAGATCAGTGTCTTCACCATTTTCTTTGCATACCTTGACCATTATCTCCCACTTTTTTAAATAAACTTAAATTGATTCTGCAACAGTGTTCCATGTTGTATCTGAGGACATCTCTAGCTTTGATCCTCCTGCCTGTTGGTACAATGCTCCTGGAATATGATGATTTCAGTTGATTCAATTATTTCATTGATGTAGTCGTCAATACTCTATATTTGCAGGTCTTGTGAAAGAAGGTTTAGCAAGTGTGCAGAACATCCATATGCTATAATGGATTTGTCTGTCTTTTCCAGTATTCTTAGACTTGACTTGTTAGTCGGATTATATGTTATAAAACTCCTTACCTTGCTTCCAAACTCTCCTTAACATTTCTTTTTGGCACATTCAACTGATTCCATCAGATAATCTGTTGTGTCTCACTGACTCCATTGACTGTGTCAATGGAGTTAGTGAGATAGATATTTGTCTGTAGTATTTAAAGTTACACAAACTATAGGGTCATTGTAGACCTTGCTTCATCTCTCCATAGCCATGCAAGTTCCTTGAAGCTGCTCCGTTGCAGTAGATTATGTATTTTTATATTATATCTAAATGGAATTAGACTTATTACCATATTTGTATAACAAAATAATCCTGATTTAAATCATGATGTTATCCTCTGATTTCAATTTAAATTATATAAATTAATGCATTTGCTTTAAATCATAACAATCCTGTTTTTAATAGTGTGTATCTATGATTCCTGTGTGTTTTTTTTATGAGTGTGACACCGGGACAAGCAAAAAACTGCCCACTTCGATAAAGTCCTGGGCATGAGAAAATATTAAGATGAAGGAAAAAAAAAAGGTTATGGACAAGGCAGAGATCAGATAATGATACACAAAGGAAAAGGACAGACAAAAAATAGTCAAGGCATGAGGACCTAGAGATACAGAGCATTAGGCTGACATGACGGTAGATCCGCTTTTTGAAGGAAGATAGGTTATAAGAATTTGGAAAGACAGAAGGTGGAAAAGAATTCCAGAGTCTGGAGGTAGATGGGAAGAAGCAGTCGCTGCACCGACCAAGCCGCAAGCTACAAATTACCAAACAGTACCTGTGAGACGAGGCTGCTTGGCGAGTGGGGGAGGGATGCAACTCGCCAACTCATCAGAGCAGCGATGTAAGTAGTAGCGACAGAAAAGAGAAAGGGAAGATACCTTACGACAACGAGAAGGAGAATCCAATTTAGAAGTAAGAGAAGGATCAATGAGTCTGACTGCCCTAGATTCAACCCTATTAAGGAGATAAGTATAAGAGGAAGCACCCCAGATGTGTGAGCAGTATGCTAAGCTGGGACGGATAAGACTATTATAGATTTTAAGTAATTGTAAAGAGTTAAAGTAATGACGAAAACTAAACAAAACCCCCAATTTTTTGGATGCAGATTTAGAAATTTGTATTATGTGTACGTTCCCATTCCCAACGACTTGATAATAAGTATTTTTTTTCACTCCCCAGTTTTTGAAGCATTAAAATCATATTTGTTTTCTTCATCATGCTTTAACAATAAAAATGGATAATAATTTAACAAATAAGTAAACTGAAATGAAAGAGTGTATATCTATACAGTATTTAGTTAAAAATATTAGAAAAATTGCTAAATTTACCATCAGCAAAAGCCATCAGAGCACAAATTCCCATAGCTGAGAAGTTCAATAAACAGCCATCCTCATGGCTGTATTTCATCAGGTAACTATGTATGTTTTCTTTTTACATTAGCATCATTTAATATACATAAAGTTATTAAAATGACAGTAAAAACTTTATATTAGCAATATTATGAGGTTGCTTATGGGGGTTTATAGGAGTTTGGGCTGTGTTTTAATGGGTTTGTTCAACTTCAGTCATGAGCTTTGGAACAAAATGAATACACAAGATGAGGTATTACTGTATTACGGATTGCTGTGCCTACCTACAGTGTAGAATCACAGAGACCTATAATCCATGTTTTTGAAAAGAGATATCTTTGAGAAGTATGCAGTGTGACACAGCTTATATTTGGGAAATATGCAGTGATACTCAGCTGGCTAAAAAATGTTCAGTAGACTCTTAATATGAAAAATTGGAGTTGCACGAGAGGCATTGGGAATGGATTGTGGTGCTGTTTTTGAAACTGAAATAAAACAATCCCTTATGTTTTGTACTTCACGTAAGAAAGAAGATTTAAATCTGTTAAGAAGTACTTTTGATAAATGGGTGGTGTGGAAAATAGATCTATTGCAATTCGGAAGAATTGGATTAACTAGGATTTAAGAGAGAAACCAAGATAAAAAGCATTTGGACAATTTAATTAGGACATAAAAAGTAGAAGAGAGAGGACTTTGTATTGTGATCTCATCTAATGAAGAGGTATATGATGAATGAGCTGTATATTATCACTTACTTACTTTCCTCCTCATATATTCCCTTCATCTTGAATTGCATACTTGTAGGTAATGCTGTTGGTTTATATATATATATATATATATATATATATATATATATATATATATATATATATATATATATATATATATATATATATATATATATATATATATATATATATATATATATATATATATATATATATATATATATATATATGATGCTGTGCGCCATAATTATAATGATAATGATAATAAATAAAATATGAGTAATAATAATAGAGTACAGTATTAAAATTTATTTATATTATTAATCATGCTTAAAGAAATACAGTAACATAACCAAAAAAAGAGTTAACCATAATATAAAGAAAATTTTTTCGTGAGGGTGAAAAAGAGAAGTAGAAAGAAAATGAAGACCTCAGGTATGAAGACCAGTTTTAATTTGTACAAAGTGTAACATATACAGTGAACTCACTTTTTACGCGTTTCTATAATACGCGAAATTGCAATCACGCCTCCAAAAAATTAATAGTAAAAAAAAATATATGTGCAAGGTACGCGCGTGCACGCGAGAAAAAGCAAAAAAAATGGTTCCGTTCAGTAACTAAGCGACTGCCCCTGAGGCAGTTTCCCATCATGCTGCCATGTCCTTCAGTCTCTCTTCACCCAGTATTAAGCCCAACAATAACCAGGGGTTTGCTCTTCCCCCTCCTCCTCCTCTTGTCCTACCGCTTAAGTCACCTCCTCACCGCCACCTACTCCTTCTCCTGCCGCTTATGTCATCTTTTTTTACGTTTGCAGATAAGGGTTTGTTCTCAGGGCGAGTGAATTTTTTTTGCTGTACAATATTTATTTGTAAATCTGTATATCTTTTATACTGTACACTAGTTGTATATTAATATAAATAAGTACAGTCTTTCAGCTTTGTTATGTACTTATAAAATATGTTCTACAGTGTTACCCCGGTTATTCGCGCTTCTTGGTTCGCGTTCTCACTCTATCGCGGTTTTTTTTTATAAATTATTATTTTATTTTATGGGTATGCGCAAAAATATTAAAGTATTGAAAAAAAACATTTCAGTATTTTCATTTTTTTTTTAAATTTACATTGCGTGCTGTTATTTATAATGTAAAGGGTGTTTTTTTAACAGTGCAGGGAGGATTTATACAGTACGTAAACGAAAAAATAATTGTAAATGAGTATGTATGTCACGTCATTATCACCTCATTCACCGTAATTTTATCTATCACTTTCATAAAAATTTACGTTGCTTGCTGTTATTTATAATGTAAAGGGTGTCTTTTAATAGTGCAGGGAGGGTTTATACAGTACGTAAACGAAAAAATTATTGTAAATGAGTATGTATGTCACGTCATTATCACCTCATTCACCGTAATATTATCTATCACTTTCATAAAAATTTACGTTGCTTACTGTTATTTATAGTGTAAAAGGTGTTTCTTTAACAGTGCAGGGAGGGTTTATACAGTACGTAAACGAAAAAATAATTGTAAATGAGTATGTATGTCACGTCATTATCACCTCATTCACCGTAATTTTATCTATCACTTTCATAAAAATTTACGTTGCTTGCTGTTATTTATAATGTAAATCAATCAAATCAAATCAAATCAAATCAAATCAAAACATTTATTTCCATTTTGTATAATGGTTATTCAACATTAATAGTAACTTATAAGTAGACATGTAATTAAACTAATAACTAAGAGGGTTAGACATATAGTTAAATTAAATGTAGCTTTCATAGAAAATAATAATGCTGTAATAAAAATGTTAACAATAATGTTAATAATAAAGTAGTAAGTATGCCACTTGATACAGGATCGTTATTATCGGCATCATTTCCATATTTGTTTCCTTACAATGAGAATAATTAGTTCTTAATGAGCAGCAACTATTTGTCCAAAAGAAAACTATATAGTTTGCCTTTGAAAGCTGTGAAGGAGGATGCATTTTTAAGATGCTCTGGAATATTATTCCAGAGTGTTGGCCCTTTGATAGTGATCATCTTTGAACCTGCTTCTGTGTTTGTTCTGTGAATAAAGAGCTCACTGCTCTGTCTTGTGTTGGTTCCCCTTATATCCCTGACTGTTTTTAAATCAAATAGCCAGCTAGGATAATGATGGTCCAAAATTTTGAATACAAAAACATAAATAGCATAAGCGACCTTATTTTCTGCCCGCAGCCACCCAAGTTTATTGAGAGCTGGTGTGATGTGGTCATATTTTCTTATTCCTCCCAGGGCAACTCGAGCTGCAAAATTAATAAGCTTCTGTATTCTGTTTATCTGAGTCTTAGTGGTAGCTCTCCAAACAGTTGTGCAGTAATTAATGTGACTTAGGGCTAGAGATTCAACAACAGTTATTCGAGTGGTAGTCTCAAAATTGTCTTTTATACGTGATAAGTACATTAATGTTCCTGTAACCTTTTTGCATACTTTATCTATGTGGGAATCAAACAACATGTGGTTATCAAAGTGAATTCCTAGGTTGTTGACTGTTTTGCTAGGTGTGATAATATTGTCGCAAAAATTAATTGTTGTGTTTTCTGGAATTTGTGCTATGTGGAACCTTGAACCAATAAATATGCACTGTGTTTTACTTTCGTTAATTAACAGCCCAATTTCTTGGAAATAGGTTTTAATTTTTGACAGAGTGTTTTCTGCTCTTAAAGTTAGCTCTGGGAGATTATTAATATCACCACTAAGGAGTAGTTGAGTGTCATCTGCATATTGTACGACTAGACAGTCAGAAATGAAAGAAGATAGATCATTTACGTAAATGGAGAAGAGGATAGGACCAAGTACTGATCCCTGTGGAACACCAAATGATAAATTTTTTGGCACAGAGATAATGTTGTTAAGACGTATGGACTGTTTACGATTAGATAGATACTCGCTAAACCAACTTGGATCAATATTTAAGTTAAAACATTTACTTAAAAGAATTTCATGGTTTACACTGTCGAAGGCTTTTGATAAGTCTAATAATATTAGCAAAGATATTTTTGTCATATCTATATTATTATATATACTATTCGTAACTTTAAGCAGTGCAGTTTCCGTCGAGAGTTTTGGTCTGAAACCATGTTGGCTAATCGTTAGTAGTCTATTTGATTCTAAATATGACATAAGTTGGCATGCAACAATTTTTTCTAATATTTTAGAGAAAATGGGTAGCAGGGAAATGGGACGATAGTTTGTCACATCTTCTCTGTCCCCCTTTTTATGCAGAGGTATTACATGTGATATTTTCCAAGAGTCAGGAAACTTTTTAGTAACAATGGAAGTGTTCATAATAGTTACAATATAGGATGCAATCATGGGTAGAGCATCTTTGATGAACTGAAATGGTATACCATCTGAACCATAAGAGCCAGAGTTTCTTAGGCTCTTTATGGTAAGAATTAGGGTAGCACAATCTATGGGATTTATCTTGAAGTACTCTCTTGTGTTTTCATTGGAAGAATTGTCATTTAAGCAATTACTCATATTCACTGAGTTGATGTTTTCTTGAGTTTTTTCATATGTATTTTTGCCAACGTTAGCAAAATAGTTATTAAAGTTATCTGCTTTATCTTTCAACTCCGTAATATTTTCATAACTTTCTGAGGTACTCTTTTCATTTGGTATCATGCTTCTTATCACTTTCCATGTTGCTGCTGTATCATGTCTAGAGTCATTAAATTGTTTTTTGTAAAAGTCTTTTTTACTTACACTGATGAGAGATCTGACACGTTTCTTTTCTGTTTTATAACGTTCTCGGAGAGTCATATCATATCTATTCATTTTTAGCTCTTTTTGTATTTGATTTCTGATTTGCATTGCCTCTTTGATGTCATTAGTTAGCCAGGGGGCTGAGGGGTGGGTTATTTTTCTTGTTACAATGGGTGCACAACTATCTAAGCATTCAAGGAAGACTTTTGTTAAAATCTCAACCTGCAAATCGACATTATATGTGTATTTAATTCTATTAAGTGCATTTGTGTTGTTGATTAATGTTTCACAAAAGATATCAGGGGAGTAATTTTTTAGACACCGGAATGTCTTGAGGAGAGGCTTCCTTTTCGGCTTGTTTATGTTTAGCATAGCAATGTTCAGCTCGTGGTCTGCAATTGGGCAGGGAACTACGTCCCAATAGGGTATACTTTCCACTTTATTTGTTATTATCAGATCTATGAGTCCTAGAATTAGGGGTTATGCGGGTCGGTTTTGTCACTATTTGTGTTAACTTCACAGTGTTGATCACCCTTTTCATTTTGTTATCTGCTGAGAGCAAGTCATCATTAAAATCACCAAGTATGTATATGGGTTTATGACGCACACAGATATTTCTGGATGTTTCTAGCAGATGATTGAATGAACTGGTAGGTGCTTCAGGGTGACGGTAAACACACCCTACAATGAAAGATGGAAGTTTCTGATACTGCACAGTGATCCATAAATCTTCGAGCTCCTCAGTTTTTTCTAAACCTGTGGTTATTTCTGATGCACTAAGATAATTTCTAACATAAATACAAACCCCACCCCCTCGGCCATGGTCATTGCGAAATATTTTAAACTCTGGGATATTCACATATTTATTTTCAGTTGTAGGAGGAAGCCAAGTTTCACTTACACAGAGGATGTCTATGTTGTAGTCTTTTGTTAGCATTATTATTTCCTCAAAATGAGCGAGCAGGGACTGAGCGTTCACATGTACTAATGTTACATTCTTACCATGTTTCATTGGGGTGGTATCCATAGTCATAGTTGTAGTTTCGACTGTGTGATTCTGCTGGGAATTCATCATTGTAGTGTGTTCTGGGGTTAGCCCATGGATCCTGGTGTCTGTACCTGCCGTTGGATGTGTAACGCTGGTTTGAGTACGTGCCGTGGTATGATCGGGCCTTCCCAAAGTTTGTATGCCTAGGTGAGTGTCTAGGGTTGTAAGAGCCATCACTCCAGGAGAAGTCTCTTGTGCATGGACGGCGATAAGAGAGGTTTGTATCGTGTCTCTTTCTGTAGTCTCGCGTATAGGGGATTGTTTCATTAGCTCTTTGCTGTTTATTTTGGTATGACTGTAGTTTGGGATATTTTGTAGAATACCCAGGTGTGTGTCCATTGTTTGCCCCCACGAAATGGCTGAACAATTGTGCCTGTAGGCCATTGATTCAGTTTGTAAGGCACATATTCAAATCCTTTCAATATCGTTATTGCGAAGTAAGCCCAGTTTGGTTTGCGAGAAAGCTCCTTAATCAAGACTTCTTCAGAAGGAATGCCTTGATTTGTAAATGTATTACGTCTCTCTCTCAAAGGGGTTGCCAGGAATGCGGATATATATTTGAGCTGTAACCCTTGCACTTGCATTATTGGGCAACTGTGGCTGCGGGGGAGAGGACTTCGATGGAATGTTTAGAATAGAGACTGCTGCTATTTTGTCTTTTCTGTTTTCTTCATTATTTTACAGCCTATTGCTGGGTTGGTTATTTGTGCTGGAAGGTGTAATTTGGTTGTCCTGGTTAGTGATAGTTGCTGTGTTGTTAGGAGTAGTAGAGATTGACTCTATATCTTCTTCGCTGTTTTGCAACTCTTTACCAGGTTGGTTGTTTGTGCTGGGAAGAATCTTGTTCTGGTTAGTTGTTTCATCACTATTTTGTAACCTGTTACTGATTTGATTATTTATGCTAGATGGTGTATTCAGGTTGTCTTGATGACTATCACTTTTATCTGGATCTACCTCTTCTTCACTACCACTGTCACATTCATCTCTCAATGCACTGAAGGAATTGTGAGTAGATACAGAAAACCTAGTTTGCAAAACCTGAGGGTTGTTGATAGAAGGGACATCATCGTTGTTAGGTGACAGCACTGAACTGAGAGGTGATGTTTCTAATAGGAGTTTCAGCCTAGAATTATCTCTTTTAAGTAGGACAATGTCAGATTCTAGCAAACCCCCCTTGTGTTGTAAGGCTTTCACCTTTTCAGCATCTGCTTCCAAAATTTTCACCTTATCTGCAAGACTTTCTATCATTCGATGTAGGTCTCCTAGGTCGTGTGTTTTTTTAGACTCTATGGATTTTACAACCGAAGTTTGAGGTTGAAAGAGTTTGTCAAGTTCACCATTCATTGAGATATTCAGGACACTTCCGCTAAAAGTTATTATGTTTGTAATTATCTCTTTTTTTTAATCGTTTTTTATGATGTGTTTACCACTGTATTGGGGAAAGAGTTCAAAACTGACTCTCTTGCATAACTCTGACAGGATCACCTTATACTTACCTGTTATCAGTGTCTTTCAAAAATCTATTTGAAAGAATATGATCATTTGCAAACAAGAATAATATGATATTTTTGGGATTCTGGAAACAATTACTGAGCATTCATTTCAAAATATGGGCCTTCATAGAGAATATGTTTTATTAGGTACACATCAAACCAATCATTTTATTATTCCATCCTGAGAAGAGTAAAGAACCCTAGTAACTGAGTCTCTGTATAGGCCTGGTGATAAAAAGAAGGGAATTGCCTGCTGCTTATGAGGGAAAAATCGGATAGCAAAGGGTAATTGCTTTCACTAAACCACCTCCTGTACAAAGGGGGAAGGCACCCTTTGTATATGTATATACTCATGTATGCACGTGTGTATGAATACTTATATGTACATACCGACTATAAATATTAGCTTCATGTAAATATGTATGTATGTATGTATGAACGATAAGTTTGTTGGCCATGGCACCAGCCGTTAGTTGAAAAACTGCAACTGAAGATATTATGATTCAGCAAAAGACTGGTCCAGACAGCCCCGGGTTGAGTCTTCCTTCAAGATGGTTCTTTTCCTCATGCCTACATCTACATTGAATATTGTGGCGCTTTCATTACACATCTCTTGCTATTTCATTACATTTGACAAGTCACAACACTCCCCGCATCTGTCTCTTTTTCTCTCCTTTTCCCACGTATTTGCTACTATATATGGAAGGTCCACAACTACTGGCCCCCAGTACTCGGCATAGAGTCAAAGAATCTCCGAGGTTCGTGTTAACTCCACTATGGATGCTTGATGACAGACACGCCTGGTGGTAGTAATGGTTCTGCCCTTAACCTTGCACCTCCAAATAGATCTGCCTCTTTCACTCTTCACTATTCTAACATTCGTGGGCTGAACTCTAATCTTTCGTCTGTAGAACAGCACTTGGGTACTTTCCTCAATAACCTCCTCCTCTTGTCTGAAACTCAACAGCTTATACATACATAAACTGACCCATTTCAAATCTCTCACTATAATCTGTATACTCGTTTTTGTTCCAAAGGTGTGATCTGTGCCTACTGCAACACTAAGACTCCTATTGCGAGGCTGATGGACCTTGAATCTCCTGACTTTGATGTTCTCTGGCTTAAAATCTATCTCTCCACTACAAATATTTTTCTTTGCTTCTGCTAATGTTCTCCAAGCTTCACCGAGTTTGTGTCTTTCTTTGAATATCTGTCCTCGTGCCATGAGTCCTTGCTATCTTCTCACCCACATGCCGAAGTTCTCTACATTGGAGACTCCAATGTACACCACAGTGAGTGGCTTCATTCTTCTCACACTGATGTGGGAGGAAGCGAGGCCCTTGCTTTCTCTAACACTCACGATCTGGAGCAAATTATAGAACATCCTACTCATGTTCCTGATCGTCACAAACATGCAGCAAACATTCTTGACCTATTTCTTACTTCTAAACCTTCAAACTACTCTTATTCTGTACATTCCCCTCTTGGAAAATAAGACCACTCTATGATCTCAATCTCCTCCATTTTTGCTCCCCCTCCACCAATCCCTCCTACTCAGCACCGCATTTGGCACTTTGAGCTTACCAAAAATGAAAATTTGCATATCTTCCTCTTTGACTTCCCATGGGATGACTACTGCTTTCGGTCCCGCAACCCTGATCATGTTGCTTTAAAAGTTGCCGAGATCATGACCTCGGGAATGGAAGCGTACATCCCCTCTTCTACGAAACCTTTCTCTCACCCTAACCTTTGGTTTGATCGTGCCTGCTCCATGGCTATACAGGCCAGGAATCAGGCACACCGATCTTACCAAGCCTCTCCTTCTGAGTTAACTCACTCTGCTTTTATTGGTGCTGGGAATCGCTGTACTGCTCACATTCAAAGGTCTAAGTCTTCCTTTATAAGGAGGAAAGTTGATGACCTTAATTCCTCTCCCATTGACAAATGCTTCTGGTCCTTAGCCAAAAACCTCTCCAAAAATTTCTGTAACTCAAGCTTTTCCCCTCTCATTCATTCTGATGGTTCTATAGCTTGCTCTTCAACTGACAAAGCCACTCTCTTTGGATCTCTTTTTTCTACCAGTTCTTCTATAAACCATTCCAGCACACCTGTTCCTTAATTTTTACCCTTCTCTAACCCTATGCCCTTCCTTATCCTTTCTTCACGCAAAGCTCATAAGGTTCTTCACTTGCTAAAGACAAACAAGGCACCTGGTCCCGATGGTATCCCTTCAAGGTTCCCTAATGAGTTTGCAGATGAACTGGCTCCCGTGCTTTGCCGTCTTTATTGCCGCAGTCTGTCAACCAGTATCCATCCTTCATCTTGGAAGCATGCTCTAATTCAACCTGTCCCTAAGAAGTTTTGACCTATTGCCCTAACCTCTATTGCTAAAAGTCTCTGTTGGCCAAACTCTCAGCCTATGGCTTTACCCCTTCTTTCTGTTCTCTGATATTTTGTTTTATTTCTAACCGTTTTATATCTGTAGTTGTTGACGGTGCAACATCTATTCATTTCTTTGTTACCAGCGGTGTTCCACTGGGCTCTGTTCTTTCACCTACTGCGTTCCTTCTCTTCATCAATGATCTTTTACAGTCCCCACCTTCCCCTTTTCTTCATGCCTTTACTGATGATTCTACCCTTCACTTTTCCTCTGCCTTTTCTTCTCAACCTTCTTTCGCTACTCGTAATCAGTCTTGTATAACTCTTTCTTCTACTCTCATCTCCGATTTGCGGAGAGTATCTGAGTGGGCACTCAAAATCTAGTTAATTTCATTGCCTCCAAGACACAGTTACTGGTTATCTCTTTATCTTCTTCTCCTCCTGATAACCCAATTGTCTTCAAAACTAACGAATTTTTCCCTCTTAATTCAGTAAACATGTTAGGAATCCATATAGCCCCCAACTTGTCTTGGAGGAATCACATAATCCATATTTCTAAATATTCATTCAGAAAATTGGGGTTTTTGCTTCGTTTTCGTCATTAATTTTTCTCTTTACAGCTACTTAAATTTTATAAAGGTGTCATCCGTTCCCGCTTAGAATACTGCTCACACATCTGATGTGCTTCTTCGTATACTTATCTCCTTGATAGGGTTGAATCTAAGGCAGTCAGACTCATTAATGATCATTCTATTACTTCTAATCTTGATTCTCTTTCTCTTTGCCGTAAGATATCTTCCCTTTCTCTTTTCTATCGCTAATACTTCCACCACTCCTCTGATGAGTTGGCGAGTCGAACCCCTCCTCCACTGCCAAGGCCACGTAACACTCACCAAGCAGCCTCATCTAACAGGTACTCTTTGAAGATTTGTAGCTTGCGGATTGGTTGGTGCAGCGACTGCTTCTTCCCATCTACCTCCAGACTCTATAACTCTCTTCCTCCTTCAGCCTCTTTTAATTCTTATGACCATTCATCCTTTAATAAGTGGCTCTATCGTCATCTCTCGTCCTCTGTACTATGACTGCTTTATCAGTCTGTCGTTTTCCATTGTGTGATAATACCTCTTCGCTGCCTTGTACTTATCATTTTTCTTTTCCTTCGTTCAGGTGTTTTCTTGTGCCAGGGCCCTTATTGATTAGGGCAGTTTTTGGCTGGCATGGTCCCACACACCTGAAAAAAAAAATTATGTATGAATGTATATATATATATATATATATATATATATATATATATATATATATATATATATATATATATATATATGTATATATATGTATATATATATATATATATATATATATATATATATATATATATATATATATATATATATATATATATATATATATATATATATATATATATATATATATATATATATATATATATATATATATATATATATATATATATATATATATATATATATATATATATATATATATATATATATTATATATATAAATATATATATATATATATATATATATATATATATATATATATATATATATATAAAAATCTCATTCGGGCCATGAAATTATCAAATAAGCACATTACATATGTGAAAACATGAAACATTTTTTACCCCGACCGGGACTCGAACCTAGGACTTATGATTACTAAGTCAAGGCGCTACCACTACACCACAGAAGGTTAAAAGGAATCCAACCTTATAGCTTATATCTGCTATACTTAGGAATGACCGCATTCTAACTGAATGCCACTATGTTCATATTACAGATTCCCCAACCTCACTCGTGGCTTCATTTTAGCATTTAATTCAATTCCCAATTTCATTCGGGCCATGAAATTATCAAATAAGCACATTACATATGTGAAAACATGAATCATTTTTTACCCAAACCGGGACTCGAACCTAGGACTTATGATTACTAATTTCATGGTCCGAATGAGATTGGGAATTCAATTAAATGCTAAAATGAAGCCACGAGTGAGGTTGGGGAATCTGTAATATGAATATTTATATATATATATATATATATATATATATATATATATATATATATATATATATATATATATATATATATATATATATATATATATATATATATATATATATATATATATATATATATATATATATATATATATATATATATATATATATATATATATATATATATATATATATATATATATATATATATATATATATATATATATATATATATATATATATATATATATATATATATATATATATATATATATATATATATATATATATATATATATATAAATATAAATATATATAAATATATAAATATATATATATATATATATATATATATATATATATATATATATATATATATATATATATATATATATATATATATATATATATATATGCATATATATATATATATATATATATATATATATATATATATATATATATATATATATATATATATATATATATATATATATATATATATATATATATATATATATATATATATATGTATGTATATATATATATATATATATATATATATATATATATATATATATATATATATATATATATATATATATATATATATACTATATATATATATATATATATATATATATATATATATATATATATGTATGTATATATATATATATATATATATATATATATATATATATATATATATATATATATATATATATATATATATATATATATATATATATATATATATATATATATATATATATATATATGTATGTATATATATATATATGTATGTATATATATATATATATATATATATATATATATATATATATATATATATATATATATATATATATATATATATATATATATATATATATATATATATATATATATATATATATATATATATATATATATATATATATATATATATATATATATATATATATATATATATATATATATATATATATATATATATATATATATATACATATATATATATATATATATATATATATATATATATATATATATATATATATATATATATATATATATATATATATATATATATATATATACATATATATATATATAAATATATATATATATATATATATATATATATATATATATATATATATATATATATATATATATATATATATATATATATATATATATATATATATATATATATATATATATATATATATATATATATATATATATATATATATATATATATATATATATATATATATATATATATATATATATATATATATATATATGTATGTATGTATGCATGTATGTATGCATTTTCGCATGCATGTATGTATGTATGTATGCATGTATGTATGTATATATGTATGTATATATGAATGTATGTATGTATGCACGTATTCATGCATGTATGTATGTATTTATTTTTATGAGTGTGATACCAGGACAGGCAGAAACTGCCCTCATCAATAAAGGCTCAGGCACGAGAAAATGCCATGACGAAGGAAAAGAAAAAGTTAAGGACAATTCAGAGATGAGTCAATGTCACACAAAGGAAAACGACAGACCGAAAAAAAAAAGTCAAAGTACAGAGGACCCAGAGATATGGATGACTAGGCTCTGAGATGACGATAGATCTGCTTTTTGAAGGTTGAAAGGTCATAAGAATTTGGAAAGACAAAAGGAGGAAGTGAGTTCCAGAGTCTGGAGGTAGATGGGAAGAAGCAGTCGCTGCACTGACCAATCCGCGAGCTGCAAATCTCCACACAGTACCTGTGAGATGAGCCACTTGGCGAATGTTACTCGGCCTCGGGAGTGGGGAAGGGTTGCAAGTCGCCAACTCATCAGACCAGCGATGGAAGTAGTAGCGATAGAAAAGCGAAATAGAAGATACCTTACGGCGAAGAGAGAGAGAGTCCAAGTTAGAAGGAAGAGAACGATCATTAATGAGTCTGACTGCCTTAGATTCATCCCTATCAAGAAGGTAAGTAAAGGAAAACGCACCCCAGATGTTTGAGCAGTATTCTAAGCAGGGACGGATAAGACCTTTGAAAATTTTAAGTAACTGCAAAAAGAAATAGTAATGACAAAAACGAAACAAAGCCCCCAATTTTTTGGATGCAGATTTAGTCATTTGGTTTATATGATTCCTCCAAGACAAGTTAGAGGCTATATGGATTCCTAATATGTTGATAGAGCTCAAAAGGTAAATTTTATTAGTTTCGAAGACAGCAGGGTTATCAGAAGGAGAAGAAGATAAAGAGATAGCTAGAAACTGTGTCTTTAAGGCATTGAATTTAACTAAATTTTGAGTGCCCCACTCAGATACTCTCTGCAAATCGGAGTAAAGAGTAGAAGAAAGAGTGATACGAGATTGATTACGAGTAGCAGATGAAGGTTGTGAAGAAAAGGCAGAGGAAAAGTGAAGGGTAAAATCATCAGCAAAGGCATGAAGAAGAGAGGAAGATGGGGATTGTAGAAGATCACTGATGAAGAGAAAGAACAGAGTTGGTGAAAGAACAGAGCCCTGTGGAACACAACTGGTAAGAGAAAAGGGCTAGATGTCGCGCCATCAACAACTACAGATATAAAACGGTCATACATACATACATATATACATACATACATACATACATATATACATACATACATACATACATACATACATACATACATACATACATACATACATACATACATACATACATACATACATACATACATACATACATACATACATACATACATACATACATACATACATACATACATACATACATACATACATACATACATATATACTTATATACATACATACATACATAGATGCATACTTACATACATATATACATGCATATAAACATACATACATACATGTATATATGTATGTATGAATTTATGAATATATGTATGCATGAATATATGTATGTATGCATACATCCATTTATGTATGTATGCATGTATGTATGTATGTATGTATGTATATATGTATATATGTATGTATGTATGTATGTATGTATGTATGTAGGTAGGTATATATGTATGTATGTGTGTAAATATGAATGTATATATGCGAGCATGCATGCATACAAATTTAAATGCATGTATGTTTTTATGCATGTATATATGTACGCATGTATGTATGTATGTATGTATGTATGTATGTATGTATGTATGTATGTATGTATGTATGTATGTATGTATGTATGTATGTATGTATGTATGTATGTATGCATGTTTTATACATATATGTATATGTATGTATGTATATATGTATGTATGTATGTATGTATGTATGTATGTATGTATGTATGTATGTATGTATGTATGTATGTATGTATGTATGTATGTATGTATGTATGTATGTATGTATGTATGTATGTATGTATGTATGCATGCATGCATGCATGCATGTATGTATGTATGTATGTATGTATGTATGTATGTATGTATGTATGTATGTATGTATGTATGTATGTATGTATGTATGCATGAATCTATGTATGTATGTATATATGAATGTATGTATGTATATTTGCATAGATGCATGTATGTATGTATGTATGTATGTATGTATGTATGTATGTATGTATGTATGTATGTATGTATGTATGTATGTATGTATGTATGTATGTATGTATGTATGTATGTATGTATGTATGTATGTATATATGCATGTATGTATATATGTATGCATATATGTGTATGCATGTATGTATGTATATATGCATGAGTGAGTGCATATATGTTGTGTGTATGTATGTATGTATTTATGTATTGATATATGTATGTATGTATATATGTATTTAAGCATGTATGTATGTATGTATGTATGTATGTATGTATGTATGTATGTATGTATGTATGTATGTATGTATGTATGTATGTATGTATGTATGTATGTATGTATGTATGTATGTATTAAGTATGTATGTATGTATGTATGTATGTATGTATGTATGTATGTATGTATGTATGTATGTATGTATGTATGCATGCACGGATGTATGTATGCATGCATGTATGCATGTATGTATGTATGCATGTATGTATGTATGTATGTATATATGTATGTATGTATGTATGTATGTATGTATGTATGTATGTATGTATGTATGTATGTATGTATGTATGTATGTATGTATGTATGTATGTATGTATGTATGTATGTATGTATGTATGTATATACGCATGCATGTATGTATGTATGTATTTATTTATGTATGTATATATGTATGTATGCAAATATATATATCTGTATGTATGCATGCATGTGTGCATGTATGCATGCATGCATGTGATTACATAATTGTGCTTATGGGAAAGAACACAAAGCTTGTATCTTCCCGTCCCCTGATCGGTTCCATTTTGTTCTTAGTGATACTTATCATACCTGTCCTTAATGCTATGGATTGAGTTAGCATTAACTACCTCTTCCCTTAGCGAATTCCAATTATCAACTACTCTTTCACTGAAAAATTTTTCCTTACATCCTGCAAAAATGTTTACTTAAGAAGCTTCAGATTATGACCTCTAGCTCTAGAGCCAGCCGTATCAAAATATCGATCCCTATCCACTCTATCATAACCATGAAGGGATTTAAAGACTGTCACCATATCCCCCTTAATCTTTTAGCTTAGAGTGATAGTAATTTTAATTCCCTCAGCCTCTCATCATAACTGAGATTGCGTATTTCTGGCACCAGTTTCGAGGCATGTCTTTGAACTTTTTCAAGCTTAGTTACGTGCATTTTCAAGTGCGGATTAAAAAAGGGGGCTGCATATTCGAGTTTTGGCCTCACATAGGTTACACAAATATTTCTGAACATTTCCTTGTCCATGTGCCTGAAAGCTACCCTTACATTTGATAAAAAAGCATATGCTGCCCTTACTATGCCATTTATATGTATTTCTGGAGACAAATCTGCCAGTATGTTTACTCCTAGATCTCTCTCATTTTCGGTCTCTTGAAGTTGTACTCCTGCCACCGAGTAGTCAAGCTTCGGCCTTCTTGCACTTGTACCCATTCTCATTACCTTACATTTTGAGGTATTGAATTTCATTAGTCACTTTTCTACCACTCATGAAGACTATTTAGATCTTCCTGAAGTTCTCTGCCATTGTTCTCGTTTCTTACTTTCTTCACAATCTTTGCATCATCTGCAAACATATTCATGAATTAATTTACAGTCTCTGGTAGGTCATTTACATATACAAGGAACAAAAGTGGCCCTAAAACTGAACCCTGTGAAACTCCACTACAAACTCTTCTCCATTCAGACACTGAGTGTCTTACTCTAACCCTCTGTTCCTTCCCTTCTAAGTAAGTTTTTATCCATTCAAAGGCATTTCCAACTACTTCAGCCATTGCTTGCAGCTTCTTAATAAGTCTCCCATATGGAACAGTGTCAAATGCTTTCTAGACATCTAGGAATATGCAATCTGCCCAGCCCCCTCTCTTCTGTAAGATTCGGCTTATCTCATCTTAAAATTCTAATAAGTTTGTTACTGTTGATCTACCTTCTCTGAAGCCATGTTGTCTCACTGACAAATTTGAAGGGTTCCAAGTGAAGAGAGATATGTTTTCAAAGTAGTTTCTCCATAACTTTGCAAACTATGCTGGTCAAGGAAACTAGTCTATAGTTTAAATCCGTATCTCTCCTTCCCTTTTTGAAGATA
>JAXCGZ010012100.1:0-5000 GCA_037179515.1 Halocaridina rubra
CTTGATTTTCTTATCATTTCAACAAACGTGGCGTGTTACTAGGAGCTATCTCAATATTTTAACAAACGTTTGCAGATATTTAAAGAAACCCCTCTGATTATTTCAGTATTTCAACAAACACTAAACTATAATATCAAATGAAGAATTTCTAATTTTGTCAATACTTCAGCAAAAACGGGTGTGAGGAGAGAAATTGCAGCCAGAATAGATATGAAAGTTCTGAGATGGTATGGCCATGTGGAAAGGATGGATGATGAAAGACTGCTGAAAAAGGTGATGAATGCGAGGGTTGATGGGAGAAATGCTAGAGGGAGGCCTAGGTTTGGGTGGATGGATGGAGTAAGGAGAGCCCTGAATGAAAGGAGGATGGATGTGAGGGAAGCAAGTAAGCGTGCTAGGAATAGGAATGAGTGGCGAGCGATTGTGACGCAGCTCTGATGAGCATCTGCTGTTACCACGAGGCTGCATCTTACAGAGGTAGCCCTGTGGTAGGGGCAGTAGGGGAGCTGGCAGTTGTGAAGCGACACAGGTTGTGGAAGAGCCGGGAGGATGGGCTGTGGCACTCCAGCAGTGCCATCTGAACGGTCGCTAGCTCCCTCGTCATTGCCCATAGAGCAAAGTAATCCCCTTATTGTTTTCTTTTTTTGATGTCGGCTACCCCCCAATTAAAGGGGGAAACTGCCAAGGTAGATAGATAGATCAACAAACGCTACAATATAATGAAAGAAGAAAACACTAGGATTTTCTTAATATATTAACAAATGTAACGTTTTATGAGATTCTGCCTCGTATTGAGAGAATGTTTTTCCAATATTGCAACCTTTCTCTCCTAACATTTCTTCAAGTTTTGTATAGCATGAAAACAAAAGAGAAGGGTGAGCATAACGTTTCAATCTCGACCGGGAGAAGATATATAATGTCTTTGCCACAAGTCGTCCGAGCGATGGAAGTTTTCTCATTAAAACCGCGACCTGCCAATCTTATTGGTTTGAGATGGAGTCTAATATTGCCCTGAGAAGGTTTTTGTGCCTGTCAGTTTTGTGGAAGAAAAGGAATGCTTGAGAAACAATCGGAAAAGTATACTGGAGAAGTAAACATTTATATTTTCTTATACTTGATATCTTCTACCACTGTTGACAAGGTGACCACAACCAACGAAAAGTAAATAGATAAAAAATAATTTATACTTATTTGTCCATAATCAAGTATATCCACGTCATAAAGGAAAAAACTGGATAAACCCCAGGACTCAGCAAATACAAAAACTAGGCCTTGGGCAGAAAGGAAAGATGAAGGCCAAAGAGGAGGTTTATGGATGTGGTTAGGGAGGACATGTGGGTGTGCATGGTGTGACAGAGGAGGACGATTGAATCGCTGTGGCGACACCAAGCTGGAGTAGACCAAATTTTTAACTGACTCCAAACTGCGTGTAAGCAAGAAATATTTTCACACAAAACCAGCTGAGAATACGACGCATCGCATGTATTTTAATTTCCAGTTTAATCTTCTTTTACTTATTTTTGCACACAATTTTTATCTATGCATATATAAATACACAAACATACACACAAATACACACACATATGTAGATTGGCGTTTCTGTATACGTTCTCTGGACTCTTGAGACAAAATTTAAACAAGATAAACATAATAATACTTTTTTTTAATCTTGAAGTCACATTTTGCTATGACTAATTTTACTTATGGATGCATTATGTAAGACTTCACGTCAGAATCTTAAATTTCATATTGATCTAGCAATACTCATTACCGTTTGCATCCAGTTTGTCTGTTTTTTTATCCATCTATCTATCTATCTATCTATGTGTGCGTGTGTGTGTGTCAGTATATCTAACTGGCACAAATATCTACCCACTTACCCATTTCTCACTTAATACATCTATTTCTGTTACTTCTCCACGAATGCTGGTTCCAGCTCCAGTAGTGATAGGACCTGCCTAAGTATCTCTGTCCTCTTTTCCTCCTCTCTCATGAGAGCCAGAAAAAGATGCAAAGATTGTTTTTATTTTGTTTGGTGTTCCCGTTTTTGTTTTAGTGAAAACAAGTGACTGTGTGTGTCATATACCCCAAATATTTCTGCCTGCTCTTCTCACTCTTTTATAAGATTTGGGAAGAAAAAGGGAAATAGAAAGTGTTCAGGTTTCTAATTTGTTTTTATCTCTTTTGTGATAGGTGGTTGAAGCCTCTCCCTACCAGTGAATTGAATTTCTCCTCCTCCAATTCCATCCCTGATCTGAGGTGGAAGTTTCTACAAGGAAAAAAACCAACCTAAGTATCTCTGTTTTCTTTTCTTCCTCTCTCACGAGAGCCAAAGAGAGAAACAGAAAGATTGCCTTGCTTTGTTTTTTTTTGTGCTTTTGTGTTGTTTTGTTTAGTTGAACACACATTATTGTGTGTTCCATAATTCTATAGAAAGTGTTCAAGTTTCAACCTTGCATTTATTCTGTTTGCTTTTCCCTCTCTCTAGAGAGCTGGGAAGAGTAATAAAAAACCCACGTGATGCTGAGCATACTGTGTGGTGTGTCTCATAACCAAAGTGATCCGTTGCATAATTCTGTTTGCACTCCCCTCTCCCACGAGAGTTGGGAAGAAAGATAGAAGACTGTTTTAGTGATAAAGTGTAGTAGTGTCCCAATTAAGTGAAGTGATCCAGCCACAAGGCCCCAATATTTTATTAAACGAAATTGACAAACAGTGCAAGTGATATATACTTAGTGAAATCTGTGATATCCATGACTAGTTGTTAGTCATGGCCTCTGCCGCTTCTCCTGCTCCCCCCCAGAGGGGGGAATGGAACTTGACCCCCTCAAGAGGGGTGGATGGTTGTGAGAAAGAAGAGGCCAAGGACGGCCTCTGGCAGCAGCCAGGAGAGTGCTGCTGCCCCAGTTCCCCCCCAACCCCAAAGACCGATAGAGAGCCCATATCAAAGTTCAAAGTTCAGAATCCTTCCACTAAAGAGGCATATGACCTAATCAGAGAGTTGGAAGACCAACTCACAGAGTTTGACTGCAAAATTAAGCCTAATGTACAGGGTGAATTTATCATTCACCCATCCTCAGCAGAAGCCGCAGAGAAGATCCGCAGCCTCAACTCACTTCACTTGACAGAGATGAACCCTGCCCAAACAATAAGGAAATACATCCTCAATGGCTTCCCTGTTGCTTGGTCAGTTGACCTGCTAGCCAAGCAAACGTATATTACGGCTGCCTCGTGTTGCTCCTCCAAAATAGAGGGCCAATCCGTCCCCTCAAAACAAGTTCTGGTCCACATCTGTGGTCCACTCCCTTCGCAAGTTAACTTCGGCATCTGGGGCAAATTCAACATAAGAGACTACACTCCTGAACCACTGAGATGTTTCCGGTGTCAAAGATTTGGGCACCATAGAAATACTTGCCATCTCCCAGAGAGATGTGCAATCTGCAGTGGGAGACATTCCACTGACCGCTGCCTCAACAAATTCAAGGCCAATGAAGCAACAGTTGCCAAGTGCCCAAACTGTAAGGGATATTATCACACATGGAAAAACCGCTGCCCAGAAAGGCAGAAGAGGATTCCTCAAAGAGTCTCTCCCTCTGCCCCTGTCACCAATCACACCACCTCCAACTTCACCCCAGCTCCTCCCCCTACCTCCAATCCTTGGCAAAGGCCCCTTCCTGCCCCACTCACACCTAACCTCCCCACCCAAAACCCACCACAGAACACCAGCCCAGCTTCTAACACACAAATCACACCTCCTACAGTTTCCACCCCTACACCAACTCCATCCACCCCATCACACAACACTCACACTCCTACCATCCCCCAAACAACACTCACAACCCTACCATCCCCTCACGCAACACTCACATCAAGACCTCCACCCCATGCAACACTAACACACAATACAGTCACATGCAACACTCAGACCACACACACACCCTCTCACCACACCAGGTAAAGGAACCCTAGATTTAAATCCCATACCCCCACACCTCAACAGCCTATCCAGACACCTTCATCTGCCTCCTCTTCCCAACAGCAAACCCTCTTCACAGTAAATGAGCTCACCAACATTATTTTTCAAGCCATACAGGCAGCCGTCCGGCTCCTCAAAACCAGAGCCTCTCCTCAAGATGCTACAATCAAGTCGTCGAAGTAGCCCCCTCCGTTGTCACCCATGCCCTCGTCTCCAGAACCCACCACCAGCCTCAACACCCCACCACTCCTACCACCTCCACCCTCTTAAATCATCAAGATGTCTAATCTCAGGATCCTACACTGGAACGCCCAGGGTCTCAGACACAAGGTACAACATCTTGAAGGCATTGCCAAGGCTGACAACATAGATGTCATCATGGTTCAAGAAACCCTGTGCACAAAGCAAAACACTCCAAAAATCTCAGGATACAAAGGATTCTACCAGCACTAGTCTTCAGGGGAGAACAGAGGCAGCGCCACCTTCATCAGGAAAAACCTGTTAGCCAAGGAAATAACCCAACCGGTCCACTGAGGTGAAGATGTCCACGTCCTCGCTGTTAACATCAAACTTCAGGGCAGCTGTATAGATCTGTACAACATTTACAGACCACAGAATGGTTCCTTAGACCTGACTACCCTCTTCGGGCTAGCCAGTCATCGTGACTTGGTAATAGGAGGTGACTTCAACGCGCACCATCCAAGATTCAGGCATGAGCGCCCCTTTGCTGCAGGCAGACACATCATGAGCCTGCTGGACGACCAAGAAGACGTCTCCCTTCTCAACAATCATGAGCCAACACATGACAGAGGTGGAATACTGGACCTCACCTTTGTCTCCAGCTCCCTAAAGCAAGACACCACATGGAGAGTTCATCCCCTGGTCACAAGCGACCACTACGGGATCCATCTCACGCTGCCAATTCCTGAAATCTTCCAAATCCCTGCTCCTCCCCCTCGATGGAATTTAAAGAAGGTCGACTGGGGACGATTCCAGGAGCACCTCAGCAATTGGTTTTCAGCCT
>JAXCGZ010012100.1:10000-41660 GCA_037179515.1 Halocaridina rubra
TTCCATAATAAGGACTAATAGACACATAAAACGAGGATTATTAAGAAATTCCAAAGGTATTTCGTCTATCTTCCTAACCAATGATGATATCGATATAAAATGGCCAACGATAACCATCACAAGGAAATGCAAAATTGAGACTGTAAACGGATAATATCAATTTTGCAAATAAGATGAAGTATGAGTATGTGTGTGCTGTATGTAACTTTTTCTATGAAATAAAAAGCATTTTCTTACACTTTCACATATTTGGTAATTATTGACAGAAACATTACATATTCTTCTATTCAAATTAAGTCATCTCTCAGCAGACTTTCATAATTATTCCCAGAGAGCAATATATCATTTGCATACATACTTCATTCCACTCATAGTTCATATATATATATATATATATATATATATATATATATATATATATATATATATATATATATATATATATATATATATATATATATATATATATATATATATGAATCATTTTTACCCTACCCAGGACTTGAACCTAGGACTTATAGTTACTAAGCCAAGGCGCTACCAACTACACCACAGAAGGTCTAAAAGGGAAACAGACCTTACAGCTTATATCTGCTATACTAGGAATGAACGCATTCTAAGTGAATGCCGCTATATTCATATTACAGTTTCCTCCAACCTCACTTGTGGTTTAGTTTTCGCATATAATTCAACTTCCAATCTCATTCGGGACCAACAATAATCAAATAATCACATTGCCATATGTGTAAACATGAACCATTTTTATCCCGACCAGGACTTGAACCTAGGACTTATAATTACTAAGCCAAGGCACTACCAACTATACCACAGAAGGTCTAAAAGGGAAACAGACCGTAAAGCTTATATTTGCTAAACTAGGTATGAACGCATTCTAACTGAATGCTGCTAGGTTCATATTACAGTTTCCTCCAACTTCACTCGTGGTTTCGTTTTCGCATTTAATTGAACACCCAATCTCATTCGAGACCAACGATAATCAAATAAGCACATTGCTATATGTGGAAACATGAATCATTTTTACCCCGACCAGGACTTGAACCTAGGACTTATAATTACTAAGCCAAGGCACTATCAACTACACCATAGAAGGTCTAAAAGGGAAACAGACCTTACAGCTTATATCTGCTATACTAGGAATGAACGCATTCTAACTGAATGCCACTATGTTCATATTGCAGTTTCTTCCAACCTCACTCGTGGTTTTGTTTTCGCATTTAATTCAACTCCCAATCTCATTCGGGACCAACAATAATCAAATAAGCTCATTGCCATATGTGAAAACATGAATCATTTGTACCCCGACGGAGACTTCAATGTAGGACTTATAATTACTAAGCCAAAGCGCTACAAACTACACCAAAGAAGGTCTAAAAGGGAAACAGACCTTACAGCTTATATTTGCTATACTAGGAATGAACGCATTTTATCTGAATGTTGCTATGTTCATATTACAGTTTCCTCCAACCTCACTCGTGGTTTCGTTTTCACATTTAATTCAGCTCCAATCTCATTCGGGACCAACAATAAGCAATTAATCACATTGCCATATGTGAAAACATGAATTATTCTTACCCCGACTGGGACTTGATCCTAGGATTTACAATTACTATGCCAAGGAGCTGCCAGCTACACCACAGAAGGTCTAAAAGGGAAACAGACCTTACAGCTTATATCAGCTATACTAGGAATAAACACATTCTACCTGAATGCCACTATGTTCGTATTACAGTTTCCCCCAACCTCAATTGTGGTTTTGTCTTTCCATTTACTGCAACTCCCAATCTCACTCGAGACCAACAATAACGAAATAAGCACATTACCATATGTGAAACATGCATCATTTTTACCCCGACTGGGACTTGAACCAAGGACTTATAATTACTAAGCCAAGACTCTACCAACTACACCACAGTAGGTCTAAAAGGGAAACAGACCTTACAGTTTATGTCAGCTCTACTAGGAATGAACGCATTTTATCTGAATGCCACTATGTTCATATGACAGTTTTCCCCAACCTCACTCGTGGTTTCGTTTTTGCATTTAATTCAACTCCCAATCTCATTCGGGGCCAACAATAACCAAATAAGCACATTACCATAAGTGAAAACATGAATAAATTTAGCTCCGACTGGGACTTGAACCTAGGATTTGAATTATATGCGAAAACAAAACCAAGAGTGAGATTGGGGGAAACTGTAATATGAACATAGTGGCATTCAGATAGAATGCATTCATTCCTAGTATAGCAGATATAAGCTGTAAGGTCTATTTCCCTTTTAGGCCTTCTGTGGTGTAGTTGGTAGTGCCTTGGCTTAGTAGTTATAAGTCCTAGGTTCAAGTCCCGGTCGGGGTAAAAAGGATCCATGTTTTCAAATATGCTTATGTGCTTATTTGGTTATTGTTGGTCCCGAATGAGATTGGGAGTTGAATTAAACACGAAAACTAAACTACGAGTGAGGTTGGAGGAAACTGTAATATGAACATAGTGGCATTCAGATAGCATGCGTTCATTCCTAGTATAGCAGATATAAGCTGTAAGGTCTGTTTCCCTTTTACACCTTCTGTGGAGTAGTTGGTAGCGCCTTGGCTTAGTAATTATAAGTCCTAGGTTCAAGTCCCGGTCGGTGTAAAAATGATTCATGTTTTAACATATGGTAATGTGCTTCTTTGGATATATATATATATATATATATATATATATATATATATATATATATATATATATATATATATATATATATATATATATATATATATATATATATATATATATATATATATATATCTATATATATATATATATATATATATATATATATATATATATATATATATATATATATATACATATATATATATATATATATATATATATATATATATATATATATATATATATATATATATATATATATATATATATATATATATATATATATATATATATATATATATATATATATGCATATATATATATATATATATATATATATATATATATATATATATATATATATATATATATATATATATATATATATATATATATATATATATATATATATATATATATATATATATATATATATATATATACATACATACATACATACATACATACATACATACATACATACATACATACATACATACATACATACATACATACATACATATATATATATATATATATATATATATATATATATATATATATATATATATATATATATATATATATATATATATATATATATATACATATATATATAAATATATATATATATAAATATATATATATATATATATATATATATATATATATATATATATATATATATATATATATATATATATATATATATATATATATATATATATATATATATATATGTATATATATATATATATATATATATATATATATATATATATATATATATATAAATATATATATATATATATATATATATATATATGTATATATATACATATATATATATATATATATATATATATATATATATATATATATATATATATATATATATATATATATATAAAACCTGAGAGCATTCGCTTTCTTGATTTAGACATGTTCCTAAGTCTGTTTCCTGATATAAATTTCTGAAGAGAAAGCATTGTTCTCTTCTTTGAGGAATAGACCTACCTCTGTTTAGGAAAGCGTACCTTCTACATTGAGTTCGTGGATGAAATTCAATATGGACTTTTCTGCTAATTAATTCTTGAATATCATAAGTCAGTCAAGTATACTGGTGTATACAAATATATCATATGCATATTTGCAGAATATAAGAAGCTCTGTTATATTTTCGAATACTTTTTCTCTATATTTCCGCTGGAGAAGTTGGCCAAAAGTGGCCCTAGAGTTCGATCCAAAGCTACACAATCAATCAGGACTAATGTATTATGCATATATGTTTATGACATATCTGTCTGCAACAGTAGCCATGACAAGATTGTGAAACAAGAATTTTACATATGAGCTCAGTATAGAAGGTGAAATCCCTTCTTAGACGTATACCTCCAAGTAAAAAACAATGCATTCTCTACTGAAGTTTATAGTAAAAAAAAATATATATATATTTGCGAATTGAAAAGTGAGTGCCCTCAGAGATACAAAGCAACAGTACCAAAAGCTTACAACAATGGTGCTCTTCCTCACTCTCCTGACTGGTGTATATATATATGTGTGTGTGTGTGTGTGTGTGTGTGTGTGTGTGTGTGTGTGTGTGTGTGTGTGATTACCTAATTGTGATTACCTAATTGTGTTTACGGGAAAGAGCCCAAAGCTCGTATCTTCCCGTCTCCTGATCGGTTCCATTTCATACTTGGTGATACTTATCATACCTGTCCTTAAAACTATGGATTGAGATACCATTAACTACCTCCTCGCTTAGCCAATTCCAATTATCAACTACTCTTACACTGACAAAGTATTTTCTTACATCCTGCAAAGAAGTTTTCTTACGAAGCTTCAAACTATGACCTCTAGTTCTAGAGCCAGCCATATCAAAATATCGATCCCTAGCCACTCTATCATAACCATGAAGGAATTTAAAGACTGTCACCATATCCCCCCTCACTCTTTTAGCTTCGAGTGATGGTAAGTCTAATTCCCTCAGCCTCTCATCATAACTGAGATTGCGTATTTCTGGCACCAGTTTCGTGGCATGTCTTTGAACTTTTTCAAGCTTAGCTATGTGCTTTTATAAGTGCTGATTCCAAAAGGGGGCTGCATATTCGAGTTTTGGCCTCACATAGGTTACATAACTATTTCTGAACATTTCCTTGTCCATGTGCCTGAAGGCTACCCTTACATTTGATAAGAATGCATATGCTGCCCTTACTATGCCATTTATATGTATTTCTGGAGACAAATCTGCCAGTATGTTTACTCCTAGATCTCTCTCATTTTCTGTCTCTTGAAGTTGTACTCCAGCCACCGAGTAGTCAAGCTTGGGCCTTCTTGCACTTGTACCCATTCTCATTACCTTACATTTTGAAGTATTGAATTTCATTAGCCACTTTTCTGACCACTCATGCAGATTATTTAGATCCTCCTGAAGTTCTCTACCATTGTTCTCGTTTTTTACTTTCTTCACAATCTTTGTATCATCTGCAAACATTTTCATGAATGAATTTACACACTCTGGTAGGTCATTTACATATACAAGGAACAAAAGTGGCCCTAAAACTGAACCCTGTGGAACTCCACTACTAACTCTTCTCCATTCAGACACTGAGTGTCTTACTCTAACCCTCTGTTCCCTTCCTTCTAAGTAAGTTTTTATCCATTCCAAAACATTTCCACCTATTCTAGCCATTGATTGCAGCTTCCTAATAAGTCTCCCATGTGGAACAGTGTCAGACGCTTTCTGGAAGTCTAGGAATATGCAATCTGCCCAGCCCTCTCTTTCCTGTAAGATTTGGCTTACCTCATCATAAAATTCTAATAAGTTTGTTACTGTTGATCTACCTTCTCTGAAGCCATGTTGCCTCACTGACAAAAAGTTGAAGGAATCCAAGTGAAGAGAGATATGTTTCCTTAGTAGTTTCTCCATAACTTTGCAAACTATGCTGGTCAAGGAAACTGGTCTATAGTTCAGAGCCGTATCCCTCCTTCCCTTTTTGAAGATAGGTATCACATTTGCTTGTTTCCAGCATCTTGGAATCTCCCCTGACTTCAGTGATTCCTTAAATATGATACTTAGTGCCACTGATATTGAGTTTGCGCATTTTTAAGCACATGAGGGGATATGTCATCAGGACCTGTAGCTTTATGAACATCTAAATCCATCAGCGCTTTGCATACCTCTGTGGCTGTAAGGTTGATGTTCTCTAATACCGGCCCTTGAGATTCTATCTCTGCAATCTGAGGGGGTGGGGTATTTTCTACTGTAAATACTGACTGAAACTCCTTGTTCAATTCTTTGCAGATCTCTTCATCCATCTCAGTGATGCTTCCATCCGCTCTCTTAGGCATTAAAACCTGTTCTTTTACCTTCAGTTTTCCTCTGATAAAGCTGTGGAAAAGCTTAGGAATTTCTTTAGCCTTCCTGGTGATGTCCCTCTCATAGTCTCTCTCTGCCTCTCTTCTTTTACTTAGGTAATAATTTCTTGCTCTTTTGTAGGTTTGCCAGGCATTTATGTGTTTTCTCCTCCTATACCTTTTCCAGCATTTGTCTCTCCACTCTTTAGCTCTTTTACACTCATTATCGAACCATTTCTCTCTGGCATGAATTACACCTACTTTGGTGAAAGGTATGCAGCAATCTACTATCTTCCTATATTTCTCACAATAGATGTCATACATTTCTTGTACAGATTTGTTGTAAAATAAGGTTCTCCAGTCAATAACTGCAAAAAGCTCATTCATTTTGATGTAATCTCCTTTCGGATAGTTCCTCCTCATGTCCTCAGTGCCTCTACTCTCAGGCAGAATATCTTCAATGATATACTCCATCAACAACACACAGTGGTCACTCTTTCCAATTGGTGGTACATACTCAGTTTTTTTCAATATCCAACACATTATCTGTGAACACTAGATCAAGTAGTGATGGCTCATCCCCACCCCTGGCCCTTGTTGGTTCCATTACATGTTGGTGTAGGAAATTCCCTTGTACGCAATCTATTAATCTTGCCCCGAATGAGTCCTCACCACTGTGTGGGTCAAGATTTATCCTATCTATCTCTTTATGATTAAAGTCTCCCATAATCAAAATCCTACATTTTTTTCCCGTGCCATGTTAACAACTGAGTTTATGACTTCAATAGTACCTATATGACTTTCCTCATAAACTTCAAGCCTATTTTGGTTACTTGGTGGGTTGTATACAACAGTTATTATAATGCTCTCTGACCCAGTATTTATGCGAGCAACAAGAAATTCCTTGAACTCACTTTATATAGCCAAGTTTATTTCTTCAACTTGAATCCTTTCACTTATGAGCAGTGCTATCCCTCCACCAGTCCTCTCAGATCTTTCAACTCTTAGTATTTTGAAGCCCTTAGGAAAAACTGTGACACTTTATGTCCTCACTCAACTTAGTCTCTGTAATTGTTACTATATCTACCTTACTGTTGTGAATCCTATCTTTTAATTCTACTGCCTTACCAGCTAATTCATCAGCATTTGTGTATAACAATCTTAATGAGGCCCCATCCCCTGATCTTCTGTCATTATCTTCTTTATCTCCCCTTTGTCTGGAAGAACTCTGTAATGAAAATTTTTCTTCTCTTCTTCATTTTTTTCATCATTTAACCTTCTTGCCTCTTGCAACAAGTTTTTGATCTTTCCCATCTCTTCCTGTGTTCTGTATCGTCTAATGAACACTTCTTTGAATTCTTGAAGGTCTTTTAGACTTTTTTTCTCAACAATATTTCCCTACATGTTCCCCTCTCTCAAAGGTTACTTTTGTTGGTCTCGGCTTTCCTTCCCTCGAATATTTACCTAGTTGGTGTATGTTTACAATATCTTTGGACCTCATACTACTCCAAGCTTTCTTATCAGGTCAACAACCCTAGCTTTATTTTCTTCAAGTCTCCCCTGCCATGTTGGCTCCTGGGATTCGCTTATGCCTGAAATTACCACTGTCTTCTCCTTATCAAGTGCCTGTCTGATGAGTGGGTTTGCCCTTTCCATCACAACGTCTTTCATTTTTTCGATTACTGTCTCTTTATAGTCAACTGTTTGTATGTTTTCCAGTGCCACCACCTTTACAGCCTCTTTTACTGCCACATTCCCCTTTAGTGCATCAGCAAAGGAAGTATTCATGGCATCATTTTCCATATTCAGCTCCTGGAACTCTTTTCTGAACTGTTCAATGTTTTCCTTAATCTGGACATTCCAAGCAGCAATCTCGTCTCTCTCAGAAGAGACGAGATTGTCATTCAGCTGTTTGTTTTTATCTTCTTGTTTAGAAATTCTAGATTCTAGTTGACTCTTTTCCCCTTCCAGCTCCTTTATTCTTTTTTCTAGTTCCTTTCTCTCCTGCCCTTGTGCTTTATTTGCTTCCTCCAAAGATCTTATTTCCTCTCTCAGTGTTTCATTCTTTTTCATTTCTCCATCCATATTCCGAATTTTTTCATCAAGGCTTATAACCATTGCCTCTAAATTCTTGATTTTCGGTTTAAGTCTCCTAATGGCTACCCCTCCTACCGACCCATGGATGGGGGAGGTTTGGGACAGAGATGGCCTCATTTTTATGTTCTCCCTCTCACAGAATATAGAAAGAAGAAGAGAAAGAGGAAAAAAAAAGAGAAAAACTTTTATTTAAGCTTCACACAGAATTTTTATATCTCCATATAAGTGCTATTTAGTGACTCAATTTATCTCTTTTCTGGTAACACACATCTTAACTTAAAAACTTGACCATGGTAATTTAAGGATAAAAAGAAAATGAAAAAAAATGCAACAAAACAAAAGTCAAACCTGAAGGAAAATTCGAATTTGTGTCTGAGGAGGCACCCACCTGTTTCTGCTATATATTCTTCCTAACTGATAAACTCACTTGCTAACCAAGATATGTTATCACAGGATTAGACTTTACATTTAACTCAATATATATACAAAATAAAAAAAATAGTAAAAGAGAAAGCTAAAAAAAAGCAAAAAAATGAAGAAAATAAGACAGCTGTACTACTTGGCAACTTAACTCAGTACTGTTGACAGGTGGATATTTGGTATTTTTTTTTTATTATTCAATTATTTCATGTATCAAACTAACTAACAAGTTAATATAAATGGGAAGGATACTGATTTTAACAATATATGGAACCACAGGATCAGGTAAACGGCTTAAGAGCTTTCCCCAGTTTACACAAAAATTAGGTAATGTGATGTGATGGCTTCACCTCTGGCAACTCTTCTAAATTTCCTTCAAGGCAGAACTGGACAGCAGTTTCTCTCTCCCCTCACGAAAATGTTCTCAATTTTTTTCCTTTAATATTTTGGACAGTCTCGTGTGCCGGTGTGTGTGTGTGTATGTGTGTGTGTGTGTGTGTGTGTGTGTATGTGTGTGTGTGTGTGTGTGTGTGTGATTACCTAATTGTGATTACCTAATTGTGTTTACGGGAAAGAGCCAAAAGCTCGTATCTTCCCGTCTCCTGATCGGTTCCATTTTAGACTTAGTAATACTTATCATACCTGTCCTTAAAACTATGGATTGAGATACCATTAACTACCTCCTCGCTTAGCCAATTCCAATTATCAACTACTCTTACACTGAAAAAGTATTTCCTTACATCCTGCAAAGAAGTTTTCTTACGAAGCTTCAAACTATGACCTCTAGTTCTAGAGCCAGCCATTTCAAAATATCGATCCCTATCCACTCTATCATAACCATGAAGGAATTTAAAGACTGTCACCATATCCCCCCTCACTCTTCTAGCTTCCAGTGATGGTAAGTCTAATTCCCTCAGCCTCTCATTATAACTGAGATTGCGTATTTCTGGCACCAGTTTCGTGGCATGTCTTTGAACTTTTTCAAGCTTAGCTATGTGCTTTTTCAAGTGCAGATTCCAAAAGGGGGCTGCATATTCGAGTTTTGGCCTCACATAGGTTACATAAATATTTCTGAACATTTCCTTGTCCATGTGCCTGAAGGCTACCTTTACATTTGATAAGAATGCATATGCTGCCCTTACTATGCCATTTATATGTATTTCTGGAGACAAATCTGCCAGTATGTTTACTCCTAGATCTCTCTCATTTTCTGTCTCTTGAAGTTGTACTCCAGCCACCGAGTAGTCAAGCTTGGGCCTTCTTGCACTTGTACCCATTCTCATAACATTACATTTTGAAGTATTGAATTTCATTAGCCACTTTTCTGACCACTCATGCAGATTATTTAGATCCTCCTGAAGTTCTCTACCATTGTTCTCGTTTTTTACTTTCTTCACAATCTTTGCATCATCTGCAAACATATTCATGAATGAATTTACACACTCTGGTAGGTCATTTACATATACAAGGAACAAAAGTGGCCCTAAAACTGAACCCTGTGGAACTCCACTACTAACTCTTCTCCATTCAGACACTGAGTGTCTTACTCTAACCCTCTGTTCCCTTCCTTCTAAGTAAGTTTTTATCCATTCCAAAACATTTCCACCTATTCTAGCCATTGATTGCAGCTTCCTAATAAGTCTCCCATGTGGAACAGTGTCAAACACTTTCTGGAAGTCTAGGAATATGCAATCTGCCCAGCCCTCTCTTTCCTGTAAGATTTGGCTTACCTCATCATAAAATTCTAATAAGTTTGTTACTGTTGATCTACCTTCTCTGAAGCCATGTTGCCTCACTGACAAAAAGTTGAAGGATTCCAAGTGAAGAGAGATATGTTTCCTTAGTAGTTTCTCCATAACTTTGCAAACTATGCTGGTCAAGGAAACTGGTCTATAGTTCAGAGCCGTATCCCTCCTTCCCTTTTTGAAGATAGGTATCACATTTGCTTGTTTCCAGCATCTTGGAATCTCCCCCGACTCCAGTGATTCCTTAAATATGATACTTAGTGCCACTGATATTGTGTTTGCGTATTTTTTAAGCACATGAGGGGATATGTCATCAGGACCTGTAGCTTTATGAACATCTAAATCCATCAGCGCTTTGCATACCTCTGTGGCTGTAAGGTTGATGTTCTCTAATACCGGCCCTTGAGCTTCTATCACTGCAATCTGAGGGGGTGGGGTATTTTCTACTGTAAATACTGACTGAAACTCCTTGTTCAATTCTTTGCAGATCTCTTCATCCGTCTCAGTGATGCTTCCATCCGCTCTCTTTAGCCTTAAAACCTGTTCTTTTACCTTCAGTTTTCCTCTGATAAAGATGTGGAAAAGCTTGGGATTTTCTTTAGCCTTCCTGGTGATGTCCCTCTCATAGTCTCTCTCTGCCTCTCTCCTTTTACTTAGGTAGTCATTTCTTGCTCTTTTGTAGGTTTGCCAGGCATTTATGTTTCTTCGCCTCCTATTCCTTTTCCAGCATTTGTCTCTCCACTCCTTAGCTCTTTTGCACCCATTATCGAACCATTTCTCTCTGGCATGAATTACACCTACTTTGGTGACAGGTATGCAGCAATCTACTATCTTCCCATATTTCTCACAAAAGATGTCATACATTTCTTGTACAGATTTGTTGTAAAATAAGGTTCTCCAGTCAATAACTGCAAAAAGCTCATTCATTTTGATGTAATCTCCTTTCCGATAGTTCCTCATCATGTCCTCAGTGCCTCTACTCTCAGGAAGAATATCTTCAATGATATACTCCATCAACAACACACAGTGGTCACTCTTTCCAATTGGTGGTTCATACTCAATTTTTTCAATATCCAACACATTATCTGTGAACACTAGATCAAGTAGTGATGGCTCATCCCCACCCCTGGCCCTTGTTGGTTCCATTACATGTTGGTGTAATAAATTCCCTTGTACGCAATCTAGGAATCTTGCACCGAATGAGTCCTCACCACTGTGTGGGTCAAGATTTATCCAATCTATCTCTTTATGATTAAAGTGTGATTACCTAATTGTGATTACCTAATTGTGTTTACGGGAAAGAGCCCAAAGCTCGTATCTTCCCGTCTCCTGATCGGTTCCATTTTTAGACTTAGTGATATTTATCATACCTGTCCTTAAAACTATGGATTGAGATAGCATTAACTACCTCCTCGCTTAGCGAATTCCAATTATCAACTACTCTTACACTGAAAAAGTATTTCCTTACATCCTGCAAACAAGTTTTCTTCCGAAGCTTCAAACTATGACCTCTAGTTCTAGAGCCAGCCATATCGAAATATCGATCCCTATCCACTCTATCATAACCATGAAGGAATTTAAAGACTGTCACCATATCCCCCCTTACTCTTCTAGCTTCGAGTGATGGCAAGTCTAATTCCCTCAGCCTCTCATCATAACCGAGATTGCGTATTTCTGGCACCAGTTTCGTGGCATGTCTTTGAACTTTTTCAAGCTTAGCTATGTGCTTTTTCAAGTGCGGATTCCAAAAGGGGGCAGCATATTCGAGTTTTGGCCTCACATAGGTTACATAAATATTTCTGAACATTTCCTTGTCCATGTGCCTGAAGGCTACCCTTACATTTGATAAGAATGCATATGCTGCCCTTACTACGCCATTTATATGTATTTCTGGAGACAAATCTGCCAGTATGTTTACTCCTAGATCTCTCTCATTTTCTGTCTCTTGAAGTTGTACTCCAGCCACCGAGTAGTCAAGCTTGGGCCTTCTTGCACTTGTACCCATTCTCATTACCTTACATTTTGAGGTATTGAATTTCATTAGCCACTTTTCTGACCACTCATGCAGATTATTTAGATCCTCCTGAAGTTCTCTACCATTGTTCTCGTTTTTTACTTTCTTCACAATCTTTGCATCATCTGCAAACATATTCATGAATGAATTTACAGACTCTGGTAGGTCATTTACATATACAAGGAACAAAAGTGGCCCTAAAACTGAACCCTGTGGAACTCCACTACTAACTCTTCTCCATTCAGACACTGAGTGTCTTACTCTAACCCTCTGTTCCCTTCCTTCTAAGTAAGTTTTTATCCATTCCAAGACATTTCCACCTATTCTAGCCATTGATTGCAGCTTCCTAATAAGTCTCCCATGTGGAACAGTGTCAAACGCTTTCTGGAAGTCAAGGAATATGCAATCTGCCCAGCCCTCTCTTTCCTGTAAGATTTGGCTTACCTCATCATAAAATTCTAATAAGTTTGTTACTGTTGATCTTCCTTCTCTGAAGCCATGTTGCCTCACTGACAAAAAGTTGAAGGATTCCAAGTGAAGAGAGATATGTTTCCTTAGTAGTTTCTCCATAAGTTTGCAAACTATGCTGGTCAAGGAAACTGGTCTATAGTTCAGAGCCGTATCCCTCCTTCCCTTTTTGAAGATAGGTATCACATTTGCTTGTTTCCAGCATCTTGGAATCTCCCCCGACTCCAGTGACTCCTTAAATATGATACTTAGTGCCACTGATATTGTGTTTGCGCATTTTTTAAGCACATGAGGGGATATGTCATCAGGACCTGTAGCTTTATGAACATCTAAATCCATCAGCGCTTTGCATACCTCTGTGGCTGTAAGGTTGATGTTCTCTAATACCGGCCCTTGAGCTTCTATCACTGCAATCTGAGGGGGTGGGGTATTTTCTACTGTAAATACTGACTGAAACTCCTTGTTCAATTCTTTGCAGATCTCTTCGTCCGACTCAGTGATGCTTCCATCCGCTCTCTTTAGCCTTAAAACCTGTTCTTTTACCTTCAGTTTTCCTCTGATAAAGCTGTGGAAAAGCTTGGGATTTTCTTTAGCCTTCCTGGTGATGTCCCTCTCATAATCTCTCTCTGCCTCTCTCCTTTTACTTAGGTAGTCATTTCTTGCTCTTTTGTAGGTTTGCCAGGCATTTATGTTTTTTCTCCTCCTATACCTTTTCCAGCATTTGTCTCTCCACTCCTTGGCTCTTTTACACCCATTATCGAACCATTTCTCTCTGGCATGAATTACACCTACTTTGGTGACAGGTATGCAGCAATCTACTATCTTCCCATATTTCTCACAAAAGATGTCATACATTTCTTGTACAGATTTGTTGTAAAATAAGGTTCTCCAGTCAATAACTGCAAAAAGCTCATTCATTTTGATGTAATCTCCTTTCGGATAGTTCCTCCTCATGTCCTCAGTGCCTCTACTCTCAGGAAGAATATCTTCAATGATATACTCCATCAACAACACACAGTGGTCACTCTTTCCAATTGGTGGTTCATACTCAATATTTTCAATATCCAACACATTATCTGTGAACACCAGATCAAGTAGTGATGGCTCATCCCCACCCCTGGCTCTTGTTGGTTCCATTACATGTTGGTGTAGGAAATTCCCTTGTACGCAATCTAGGAATCTTGCCCCAAATGAGTCCTCACCACTGTGTGGGTCAAGATTTATCCAATCTATCTCTTTATGATTGTGTGTGTGTGTGTGTGTGTGTGTGTGTGTGTGTGTGTGTGTGTGTGTGTGTGTGTGTGTGTGTGTGTGTGTGTGTGTGTGTGTGTGTGTGTGTGTGTGTATGTGTGTGTGTGTGTGTATGTGTGTGAAAGGGAGTGGGGGAGAGAGATAATAAATCTCATTTTCTGTGTCACAAGTAGTTCCCATTATGGATATGGACAACTTGAAGCTCGTGAATTAAGTATGTATGCCCTTTCAAACGCCCCACGTTGGGTTCCATAGCTGGTCTGTTACATCCCGAGTCGGCAATTTTACCACTACTCTATCGTGGTTTCCAGAGGGAGAGAGAGAGATAGATAGATAGATAGATAGATAGATAGATAGATAGATAGATAGATAGATAGAGAGAGAGAGAGAGGGGAGAGAGAGAGAGAGAGAGAGAGAGAGAGAGAGAGAGAGAGAGAGAGAGAGAGAGAGAGAGAGAGAGAGAGAGAGAGAGAGAGAGAGAGAGAGAGAGTTTGGACAGCAAACTCCTATGAGGAGGAAAAACTAAGTCAATAAATAAATAAATAAATAAAATACAAATGTACTCTACAACGTTATATCCAGAACAAAAAGAAAGACTTAGTATTTCTCTTTAATTACTTAATTGTAATAACCAAGTTGTGCTTGAGGGAAAGAGCCCCATCCTCGTAACTCCCCCGTCTCCTGATCGGTTCCATTTTTGTACTTGGTGATAATTATCATACTTGTCCTTAAAACTATGGATTGAGTTAGCATTAACTACCTCCTCGCTTAGTGAATTAAAATTATCAACTACTCTTACACTAAAATAAAAAAGTACTCCCTCACATCCTGCAAAGAAGTTTTCATGCGAACATTCTAGTGCCAGCCATATTAAAATATCGATCCCTATCCACTCTGCCAAAACCATGAAGAAATTTAAAAACCGTCACTACATCCCCACTCATTTTTCTAGCTTTGAGTGATGGTAAGTCTAACTCCCTCAGCCTCCGCTCATAACAGAGATTGCGTACTTCTGGTACCAGTTTCGTGGAATATCTGTAAACTTTTTCCAGCTTAACTACGTACTTTGTTAAGTGTGGATTTCAATAGGGGGCTGCATATTCAAGCCTTGGCCTTACACCGGTTACTTAAATATTTTTTTAATCTTTCCTTGTCCATGTGGCTGAAGGCAATCCTTACATTTGCTAAGAAAGCCTATGCTGCCCTTACTATGCCATTTATAAACATTTCTGGAGACAAATCTGCCAGTATGTTAACTCCTAGATCTCTCTCATTTTCTGTCTCTTGAAGTACTGCTCCTGTCATTGAGTAGTCAAGCTTGGGCCTTCTTGCACTTGTACCCATTCTCATTACCTTATATTTTGAAGTATTGAATTTCAATATCCACTTTTCCGATCACTCATGCAGACTATTCAGATCTACCAGAAGTTCTCTACCATTGTTCTCGTCTCCTAATTTCTTCACAATCTTTGAATCATCTGCAAACATATGTATGAATGAATTTACAGATTCTGGTAGGTCTTTTACAATTACAAGGAACAAAAATGGCCCTAAAACTGTACCCTGTAGAACTCCACTTCTAATCCTTCTCCATTCAGACACTGAGTGTCTTACTCTAACCCTCTGTTCCCTTCCTTCTGAGTAAGTTTTTATCCTTTCCGAGACATTTCCACCTATTCTCGCCATTGCTTGCAGCTTCTTAATAAGCTTCCCATGTGGGACCATACAAATTGCCTATTAGAAGCCTAGGAATATGCAATATGCCCAGCCCTCTCATTCCTGTAAGATTCGGCTTACCTCATCATAAAATTCTAATAAATTTGTACTGTTGATCTACCTTCTCTGAAGCCATGTTGCCTCACTGACAAAAAGTTGAAGGATTCCAAGTGAAGAGAGATATGTTTCCTTAGTAGTTTCTCCATAACTTTGCAAACTATGCTGGTCAAGGAAACTGGTCTATAGTTCAGAGCCGTATCCCTCCTTCCCTTTTTGAAGATAGGTATCACATTTGCTTGTTTCCAGCATCTTGGAATCTCCCCCGACTCCAGTGATTCCTTAAATATGATACTTAGTGCCACTGATATTGTGTTTGCGTATTTTTTAAGCACATGAGGGGATATGTCATCAGGACCTGTAGCTTTATGAACATCTAAATCCATCAGCGCTTTGCATACCTCTGTGGCTGTAAGGTTGATGTTCTCTAATACCGGCCCTTGAGCTTCTATCACTGCAATCTGAGGGGGTGGGGTATTTTCTACTGTAAATACTGACTGAAACTCCTTGTTCAATTCTTTGCAGATCTCTTCATCCGTCTCAGTGATGCTTCCATCCGCTCTCTTTAGCCTTAAAACCTGTTCTTTTACCTTCAGTTTTCCTCTGATAAAGATGTGGAAAAGCTTGGGATTTTCTTTAGCCTTCCTGGTGATGTCCCTCTCATAGTCTCTCTCTGCCTCTCTCCTTTTACTTAGGTAGTCATTTCTTGCTCTTTTGTAGGTTTGCCAGGCATTTATGTTTTTTCGCCTCCTATTCCTTTTCCAGCATTTGTCTCTCCACTCCTTAGCTCTTTTGCACCCATTATCGAACCATTTCTCTCTGGCATGAATTACACCTACTTTGGTGACAGGTATGCAGCAATCTACTATCTTCCCATATTTCTCACAAAAGATGTCATACATTTCTTGTACAGATTTGTTGTAAAATAAGGTTCTCCAGTCAATAACTGCAAAAAGCTCATTCATTTTGATGTAATCTCCTTTCCGATAGTTCCTCATCATGTCCTCAGTGCCTCTACTCTCAGGAAGAATATCTTCAATGATATACTCCATCAACAACACACAGTGGTCACTCTTTCCAATTGGTGGTTCATACTCAATTTTTTCAATATCCAACACATTATCTGTGAACACTAGATCAAGTAGTGATGGCTCATCCCCACCCCTGGCCCTTGTTGGTTCCATTACATGTTGGTGTAATAAATTCCCTTGTACGCAATCTAGGAATCTTGCACCGAATGAGTCCTCACCACTGTGTGGGTCAAGATTTATCCAATCTATCTCTTTATGATTAAAGTGTGATTACCTAATTGTGATTACCTAATTGTGTTTACGGGAAAGAGCCCAAAGCTCGTATCTTCCCGTCTCCTGATCGGTTCCATTTTTAGACTTAGTGATATTTATCATACCTGTCCTTAAAACTATGGATTGAGATAGCATTAACTACCTCCTCGCTTAGCGATCCAATTATCAACTACTCTTACACTGAAAAAGTATTTCCTTACATCCTGCAAACAAGTTTTCTTCCGAAGCTTCAAACTATGACCTCTAGTTCTAGAGCCAGCCATATCGAAATATCGATCCCTATCCACTCTATCATAACCATGAAGGAATTTAAAGACTGTCACCATATCCCCCCTTACTCTTCTAGCTTCGAGTGATGGCAAGTCTAATTCCCTCAGCCTCTCATCATAACCGAGATTGCGTATTTCTGGCACCAGTTTCGTGGCATGTCTTTGAACTTTTTCAAGCTTAGCTATGTGCTTTTTCAAGTGCGGATTCCAAAAGGGGGCAGCATATTCGAGTTTTGGCCTCACATAGGTTACATAAATATTTCTGAACATTTCCTTGTCCATGTGCCTGAAGGCTACCCTTACATTTGATAAGAATGCATATGCTGCCCTTACTACGCCATTTATATGTATTTCTGGAGACAAATCTGCCAGTATGTTTACTCCTAGATCTCTCTCATTTTCTGTCTCTTGAAGTTGTACTCCAGCCACCGAGTAGTCAAGCTTGGGCCTTCTTGCACTTGTACCCATTCTCATTACCTTACATTTTGAGGTATTGAATTTCATTAGCCACTTTTCTGACCACTCATGCAGATTATTTAGATCCTCCTGAAGTTCTCTACCATTGTTCTCGTTTTTTACTTTCTTCACAATCTTTGCATCATCTGCAAACATATTCATGAATGAATTTACAGACTCTGGTAGGTCATTTACATATACAAGGAACAAAAGTGGCCCTAAAACTGAACCCTGTGGAACTCCACTACTAACTCTTCTCCATTCAGACACTGAGTGTCTTACTCTAACCCTCTGTTCCCTTCCTTCTAAGTAAGTTTTTATCCATTCCAAGACATTTCCACCTATTCTAGCCATTGATTGCAGCTTCCTAATAAGTCTCCCATGTGGAACAGTGTCAAACGCTTTCTGGAAGTCTAGGAATATGCAATCTGCCCAGCCCTCTCTTTCCTGTAAGATTTGGCTTACCTCATCATAAAATTCTAATAAGTTTGTTACTGTTGATCTTCCTTCTCTGAAGCCATGTTGCCTCACTGACAAAAAGTTGAAGGATTCCAAGTGAAGAGAGATATGTTTCCTTAGTAGTTTCTCCATAAGTTTGCAAACTATGCTGGTCAAGGAAACTGGTCTATAGTTCAGAGCCGTATCCCTCCTTCCCTTTTTGAAGATAGGTATCACATTTGCTTGTTTCCAGCATCTTGGAATCTCCCCCGACTCCAGTGACTCCTTAAATATGATACTTAGTGCCACTGATATTGTGTTTGCGCATTTTTTAAGCACATGAGGGGATATGTCATCAGGACCTGTAGCTTTATGAACATCTAAATCCATCAGCGCTTTGCATACCTCTGTGGCTGTAAGGTTGATGTTCTCTAATACCGGCCCTTGAGCTTCTATCACTGCAATCTGAGGGGGTGGGGTATTTTCTACTGTAAATACTGACTGAAACTCCTTGTTCAATTCTTTGCAGATCTCTTCGTCCGACTCAGTGATGCTTCCATCCGCTCTCTTTAGCCTTAAAACCTGTTCTTTTACCTTCAGTTTTCCTCTGATAAAGCTGTGGAAAAGCTTGGGATTTTCTTTAGCCTTCCTGGTGATGTCCCTCTCATAATCTCTCTCTGCCTCTCTCCTTTTACTTAGGTAGTCATTTCTTGCTCTTTTGTAGGTTTGCCAGGCATTTATGTTTTTTCTCCTCCTATACCTTTTCCAGCATTTGTCTCTCCACTCCTTGGCTCTTTTACACCCATTATCGAACCATTTCTCTCTGGCATGAATTACACCTACTTTGGTGACAGGTATGCAGCAATCTACTATCTTCCCATATTTCTCACAAAAGATGTCATACATTTCTTGTACAGATTTGTTGTAAAATAAGGTTCTCCAGTCAATAACTGCAAAAAGCTCATTCATTTTGATGTAATCTCCTTTCGGATAGTTCCTCCTCATGTCCTCAGTGCCTCTACTCTCAGGAAGAATATCTTCAATGATATACTCCATCAACAACACACAGTGGTCACTCTTTCCAATTGGTGGTTCATACTCAATATTTTCAATATCCAACACATTATCTGTGAACACCAGATCAAGTAGTGATGGCTCATCCCCACCCCTGGCTCTTGTTGGTTCCATTACATGTTGGTGTAGGAAATTCCCTTGTACGCAATCTAGGAATCTTGCCCCAAATGAGTCCTCACCACTGTGTGGGTCAAGATTTATCCAATCTATCTCTTTATGATTGTGTGTGTGTGTGTGTGTGTGTGTGTGTGTGTGTGTGTGTGTGTGTGTGTGTGTGTGTGTGTGTGTGTGTGTGTGTGTGTGTGTGTGTGTGTGTGTGTGTGTATGTGTGTGTGTGTGTATGTGTGTGAAAGGGAGTGGGGGAGAGAGATAATAAATCTCATTTTCTGTGTCACAAGTAGTTCCCATTATGGATATGGACAACTTGAAGCTCGTGAATTAAGTATGTATGCCCTTTCAAACGCCCCACGTTGGGTTCCATAGCTGGTCTGTTACATCCCGAGTCGGCAATTTTACCACTACTCTATCGTGGTTTCCAGAGGGAGAGAGAGAGATAGATAGATAGATAGATAGATAGATAGATAGATAGATAGATAGATAGATAGAGAGAGAGAGAGAGGGAGAGAGAGAGAGAGAGAGAGAGAGAGAGAGAGAGAGAGAGAGAGAGAGAGAGAGAGAGAGAGAGAGAGAGAGAGAGAGAGAGAGAGAGAGAGAGAGAGTTTGGACAGCAAACTCCTATGAGGAGGAAAAACTAAGTCAATAAATAAATAAATAAATAAAATACAAATGTACTCTACAACGTTATATCCAGAACAAAAAGAAAGACTTAGTATTTCTCTTTAATTACTTAATTGTAATAACCAAGTTGTGCTTGAGGGAAAGAGCCCCATCCTCGTAACTCCCCCGTCTCCTGATCGGTTCCATTTTTGTACTTGGTGATAATTATCATACTTGTCCTTAAAACTATGGATTGAGTTAGCATTAACTACCTCCTCGCTTAGTGAATTAAAATTATCAACTACTCTTACACTAAAATAAAAAAGTACTCCCTCACATCCTGCAAAGAAGTTTTCATGCGAACATTCTAGTGCCAGCCATATTAAAATATCGATCCCTATCCACTCTGCCAAAACCATGAAGAAATTTAAAAACCGTCACTACATCCCCACTCATTTTTCTAGCTTTGAGTGATGGTAAGTCTAACTCCCTCAGCCTCCGCTCATAACAGAGATTGCGTACTTCTGGTACCAGTTTCGTGGAATATCTGTAAACTTTTTCCAGCTTAACTACGTACTTTGTTAAGTGTGGATTTCAATAGGGGGCTGCATATTCAAGCCTTGGCCTTACACCGGTTACTTAAATATTTTTTTAATCTTTCCTTGTCCATGTGGCTGAAGGCAATCCTTACATTTGCTAAGAAAGCCTATGCTGCCCTTACTATGCCATTTATAAACATTTCTGGAGACAAATCTGCCAGTATGTTAACTCCTAGATCTCTCTCATTTTCTGTCTCTTGAAGTACTGCTCCTGTCATTGAGTAGTCAAGCTTGGGCCTTCTTGCACTTGTACCCATTCTCATTACCTTATATTTTGAAGTATTGAATTTCAATATCCACTTTTCCGATCACTCATGCAGACTATTCAGATCTACCAGAAGTTCTCTACCATTGTTCTCGTCTCCTAATTTCTTCACAATCTTTGAATCATCTGCAAACATATGTATGAATGAATTTACAGATTCTGGTAGGTCTTTTACAATTACAAGGAACAAAAATGGCCCTAAAACTGTACCCTGTAGAACTCCACTTCTAATCCTTCTCCATTCAGACACTGAGTGTCTTACTCTAACCCTCTGTTCCCTTCCTTCTGAGTAAGTTTTTATCCTTTCCGAGACATTTCCACCTATTCTCGCCATTGCTTGCAGCTTCTTAATAAGCTTCCCATGTGGGACCATACAAATTGCCTATTAGAAGCCTAGGAATATGCAATATGCCCAGCCCTCTCATTCCTGTAAGATTCGGCTTACCTCATCATAAAATTCTAATGAATTTGTACTGTTGATCTACCTTCTCTGAAGCCATGTTGTCTCACTGACAAAAAGTTGAAGGATTCCAAGTGAAGAGGGATGTGTTTTTTTTTAGTAATTTCTATATAACTTTGCAAACTATGCTGGTCAAGGAAACAGGTTTATAGTTTAAAGCTGTATCCCTCTTTCCCTCCTACAACTGAAAATAAATATGTGAATATCCCAGAGTTTAAAATATTTCGCAATGACCATGGCCGAGGGGGTGGGGTTTGTATTTATTTTAGAAATTATCTTAGTGCATCAGAAATAACCACAGGTTTAGAAAAAAACTGAGGAGCTCGAAGATTTATGGATCACTGTGCAGTATCAGAAACTTCCATCTTTCATTGTAGGGTGTGTTTACCGTCACCCTAAAGCACCTACCAGTTCATTCAATCATCTGCTAGAAACATTCAGAAATATCTGTGTGCGTCATAAACCCATATACATACTTGGTGATTTTAATGATGACTTGCTCTCAGCAGATAACAAAATGAAAAGGGTGATCAACACTGTGAAGGTAACACAAATAGTGACAAAACCGATCCGCATAACCCCTAATTCTAGGACTCTTATAGATCTGATAATAAATAAAGTGGAAAGTATACCCTATTGGGACGTAGTTCCCTGCCCAGTTGCAGACCACGAGATGAACATTGCTATGCTAAACATAAACAAGCCCAAAAGGAAGCCTTTCCTCAAGACATTCCGGTGTCTAAAAAATTACTCCCCTGATATCTTTTGTGAAACATTAATCATTAACACAAATGCACTTATTAGAAGTAAATACACAGATAACGTCGATTTGCAGGTTGAAATTCTAACAAAAGTCTTCCTTGAATGCTTAGATAGTTGTGCACCCATTGTAACAAGAAAAATAACCCGCCCCTCAGCCCCCTGGCTAACTAATGACATCAAAGGGGCAATGCAAATCAGAAATCAAATACAAAAAGAGCTAAAAATGAATAGATATGATATGACTCTCCGAGAACGTTATAAAACAGAAAAGAAACGTGTCAGATCTCTCATCAGAGTAAGTAAAAAAGACTTTTACAAAAAACAATTTAATGACTCTAGACATGATACAGCAGCAACATGGAAAGTGATAAGAAGCATGATACCAAATGAAAAGAGTACCTCAGAAAGTTATGAAAATATTACGGAGTTGAAAGACAAAGCAGAAAACTTTAATAACTATTTTGCTAACGTTGGCAAAAATACATATGAAAAAAAACTCAAGAAAACATCAACTCAGTGAATATGAGTAATTGCTTAAATGACAATTCTTCCAATGAAAACAAGAGAGTACTTCAAGATAAATCCTATCGATTGTGCTACCCTAATTCTTACCATAAAGAGCCTAAGAAACTCTGGCTCTTATGGTTCAGATGGTATACCATTTCAGTTCATCAAAGATGCTCTACCCATGATTGCATCCTATATTCTAACTATTATGAACATGTGATATTTTCCTGACTCTTGGAAAATATCACATGTAATACCTCTGCATAAAAAGGGGGACAGAGAAGATGTGACAAACTATCGTCCCATTTCCCTGCTACCCATTTTCTCTAAAATATTAGAAAAAATTGTTGCATGCCAACTTATGTCATATTTAGAATCAAATAGACTATTAAGTATTAACCAACATGGTTTCAGACCGAAACTTTCGACGGAAACTGCACTGCTTAAAGTTAAGAATAGTATATATAATAATATAGATACGAAAAAAATATCTCTTCTTGTATTATTAGACTTATCAAAAGCCTTCGACAGTGTAAACCATGAAATTCTTTTAAGTAAATGTATTAACTTAAATATTGACCCAAGCTGGTTTAGCGAGTATCTATCTAATCGTAAACAGTCCATACGTCTTAACAACATTATCTCTGTGCCAAAAAATGCATCATTTGGTGCTCCACAGGGATCAGTACTTGGTCCTATCCTCTTCTCCATTTACGTAAATGATCTATCTTCTTTCATTTCTGACTGTCTAGTCGTACAATATGCAGATGACACTCAACTACTCCTTAGTGGTGATATTAATAATCTCCCAGAGATAACTTCAAGAGCAGAAAACACTCTGTCAAAAATTTAAACCTATTTCCAAGAAATTGGGCTGTTAATTAACAAAAGTAAAACACAGTGCATATTTATTGGCTCAAGGTTCCACATAGCACAAATTCCAGAAAACACAACAATTAATTTTTGCGACAATATTATCACACCTAGCAAAACAGTCAAAAACCTAGGAATTCACTTTGATAACCACATGTTGTTTAATTCCCACATAGATAAAGTATGCAAAAAGGTTACAGGAACATTAATGTACTTATCACGTATAAAAGACAATTTTGAGACTACCTCTCGAATAACTGTTGTTGAATCTCTAGCCCTAAGTCACATTAATTACTGCACAACTGTTTGGGGAGCTACCACTAAGACTCAGATAAACAGAATACAGAAGCTTATTAATTTTGCAGCTCGAGTTGCCCTGGGAGGAATAAGAAAATATGACCACATCACACCAGCTCTCAATAAACTTGGGTGGCTGCGGGCAGAAAATAAGGTCGCTTATGCTATTTATGTTTATGTATTCAAAATTTTGGACCATCATTATCCTAGCTGGCTATTTGATTTAAAAACAGTCACGGATATAAGGGGAAGCAACACAAGACAGAGCAGTGAGCTCTTTATTCACAGAACAAACACAGAAGCAGGTTCAAAGATGATCACTATCAAAGGGCCAACACTCTGGAATAATATTCCAGAGCATCTTAAAAATGCATCCTCCTTCACAGCTTTCAAAGGCAAACTATATAGTTTTCTTTTGGACAAATAGTTGCTGCTCATTAAGAACTAATTATTCTCATTGTAAGGAAACAAATATGGAAATGATGCCGATAATAACGATCCTGTATCTAGTGGCATACTTACTACTTTATTATTAATATTATTGTTAACATTTTTATTACAGCATTATTATTTTCTATGAAAGCTACATTTAATTTAACTATATGTCTAACCCTCTTATTGATTAGTTTAATTACATGTCTACTTATAAGTTACTATTAATGTTGAATAACCATTGTACAAAATGGAAATAAATGTTTTTCTTTGTTTGTTTGTTTGTTCCCTTTTAGATGATAGCTACCACATTCGATCATTTCCAGCATCTTGGAATCTCACCTGATTCCAGCAAGTTTTCAAATATGATACATAGTGCCACAGGTATTGATTTAGCACATTTCTTAAGTACATTAAGGGATATATTATCAGGACCTGTAGCTTTATAAGTATTTAACTACATCAGCACTTTGCATACCTCTGTGACTGAAAAGATGATGTTCTCTAATACTGGCCCATGAGCTCCTATCTCTGCAATCTGAAATGGTGGGGTATTCTGTAATGTAAATATTGACTGAACTCCTCGTTCAATTATTCACAGATCTTTTCATCCATCTCAGTGATGCTTCCATTTGCCCTCTTTAGCTTTAAACCCTGTTCTTTGAACTTCAGTTTTCCTCTAATAAAGGTGTTGAAAAAAATAGGGATATTCTTTAACCTTCCTTTTGATATCCCTTTCATAGTACCTCTCTGCATCTCTTCTTTAACTTGGGTAATCATTTCTTGCTTTTTTATAAGTCTGCCAGGCATATATGCTTCTTTTCCTCCTATACCTTTTCCAGCATTTGTCTCTCCACTCCTTAGCTCTCTTACACTCATTATTGAACCATTGCTCTCTGGCATGAATAACTCCTATTTTAGTGGATGGCATACAACAATCTACTATTCCCATATTCCTCATAAAAGATACCGTACATTCCTTGTACAAAATTGTTGTTATATAAGTTCCTCCAGTCAATAACTGCAAAAAGTTTATTTATTTTTATGTTATCTCCTTTTGGATTATTACTCCTCGTGTCCTCAGTGTCTCTAATTTCTGGCAGAACATTTTCAATGATATACTGCATCAACAACACAAAGTGGTCACACTTTCCATTTGGTGGTTCATACTCAATTTTTTCAATATCCAACATATTATCTGTGAATACGAGATCAAGCTGATATGGCTCATCTTCACCCCTGCCCTCGTTCTTTTCAGTTTATGTTGATGTAAGAAATTTCCTTGTATGCAATCTAGGAATCTTGCCCCAAATGAATGATTCCCACTGAGTGGGTCAAGATTTATCCAATCTATCTCTCTATGATTAAGGTCTCCCATAATCAAAATTCTACATTTTGTCTCCCATGCAAAATTAACAACTGAGTTTATGACTTCAATAGTACCTATATGACTTTCCTCATAAACTCCTAGCCTAACTTGGTTCCTTGGTGAGTTATATACAATAGTTATTATAATGCTCTCTGACCCAGTATTTATGCAAGCAACAAGATATTCGTTGAACTCACTTTCTATAGCAAAGTGTATTTCCTCAACCTGAAATCTTTCACTTATGAGCAGTGCTATCCCTCCACCAGTCCTTTCAGAACTTTTATCCCTTAATATTCAGAAGCCCTTAGGTAAAACTGTGACACTGTTTATGTCCTCACTCAACTTAGTCTCTGTAACCACTTCTATATCTGCTTATCTTCCCTTTGTCTGGAAGAATTCTGAAAAAAAAAAAATTCTTCTCTTCTTCCTTTTTCCCTCAATTAACCTTCTAGCCTCTTCCTACAAGTTTCTGATCCTTTTAATCTCTTTCTGTGTTCTGCTTGGTCTATTGAACACTGTTTTCTATTCTTGATGGTCTTTTAGTTTTTTCTCAGCAATATTTCTCTACATGTGTCCTCTTTCTCAAAGGTTACTTTCGTTGGTCTTGCCTTTCCCTTTATAGAATATTTAACAAGTTGGTGAATTTTTACAATCTTCTCCGGACCACATTCTACTCCAAGCTTCTTTATCAGGTCTAAAACCTTAGCTTTATTTTGTTAAAGTCTCCCCTGCTATGTTGACTCCTGGGATTCACTTATGTCTGATATTACCACTGTCTTCTCTTTATCAAGTGCCTGTTTAATCAGGGGATTAGCCCTTTCCATCACAACATCTTTCACTTTTTCTATTACTGTTACTTTATAATCAACCATTTGTACGTTTTCCAGTGCCACCACCCTTACACTTCTGTTACTGCCACATTCCCTTTTACTGCATCTGCAAAGGAAGCTTTCATGGCATCATGTTCTGTATTCAGCTCCTGAAATCTTTTCTAAACTGTTCAATGTTTTCCTTTATCTGTGTATGTGTGTGTGTGCGTGTATGTATTTTTCATTGTTGATGATAATTTTAATATGGAGATAAGCTCAGCAATACTGCTGCTGAATATTCAGAAGGCTTCGTTCTTGGAAGAGGAAGAGAGAGAGAGAGAGGAGAGAGAGAGAGAGAGAGAGAGAGAGAGAGAGAGAGAGAGAGAGAGAGAGAGAGAGAGAGAGAGAGAGAGAGAGAGAGAGAGAGAGAGAGAAGGGACTTTGTACATGGTTTTGCATTCATTCTCCCTCGTAGAGATTTTGCTTCTGTTTTTATCTCATAACACAAACGTGCCCAAAAATATCCACGGCGTCATCAGAGAGATTATTTTAAGGTTTGTTCATGGAGAGTCTGTACTTCAATAGTTGTAGTAAATTATTGTTGAGAAAATGGTCATTTTATTCATATTTTCGTTTTTTTATTTTGTAGAAAATATAGTTAAAACTAGGACGTAGATATTAAATAATAATAATAATAATAATAATAATAATAATAATAATAATAATAATAATAATAATAATAATAATAATAATCATGATGATGATGATAATAATGAATAATAATAATAATAATAATAATAATAATAATAATAATAATAATAATAATAATAATAATAATAATAATAATAATAATAATAATAATAATAATAATAATAATAATAACAATAATGAAAATAATAATAATAATAATAATAATAATAATAATAATAGTAATAATAATAACAATTGTCACTATTAATATTATTATTATTATTGCTATTATTATTATCATTATTATTATTATTATTATTATTATTATTATTATTATTATTATTATTATTATTATTATCATTATTATTATTATTATTATAATTATTATTATTATTATTATTATTATTATTATTATTATTATTATTATTATTATTATTATTATTATTATTATTATTATTATTATTATTATTATTATTATTATTATTATTATTATTATTATTATTATTATTATTATTATTATTTTCACAGATGTATAATTCTCTTTTTTCTGGTAACATATAAGCCTATGTGACTATAACAAAAGAAAAATATGAAATTAAGTAATTCTTAATTCAGTTTAATTTAACTCTCTCTCTCACCTCCTATAAACAGAATATTCATATTGCAAAGTGACCATGAAGGAAGGGATAAGATAAGGGTGTAAACGAATGAGGGATAAAGAAGGAGAGGAAGAGCAGGAAAAGGAAGACAATATCAAAGTAGAATGCGAATAAAAGATGACACAAATGGATAAGTGAATCATAGACAATAAAACGAAAATAAATCTAAAAATCATTTACGAAAGAATCCATATATCATTATAGTATATGAGAATATCATCAATACAAACACAAACACACACACGCACACACACAGACGGAGCAGAGCAGAGTGTGTTTGTTCCTTAGCTGAAGCATTTAGCAAAGAGGTTTCTTACTACTTTTATACCTTCTGTGGTACAGCTGGTGCACCTAATTAGACAGATTGATGGGCTGTAAAGTGCGTTCTAGATTCGAGGGGTTCCCACACCTCCCACCTCTATCCTACTTTGGTCATCCGCAGGGCAGGTAGGTAAGTATCTTCCTTTACCAAATAGAAAACAATCTAATTGTATTACTGGGCAAACAATGCAGTAATGCTGTAAACATACCACTCTACTTCATTCCTTTACCTATGGAAAGCAGGAATGCATTTGGAGTAAACTCTGCAATAGCGATTCAAAACACGATATACATTTTTTCCTTAAAATGAAACAGAAATTCAATGCATACAAAGACCAACTCATAAAAGAAGAAGATTAAAGAGTGTTTCTCATCATACATAAAAGTCTAAATGAGCTTCATTTAAGGATCTCTCATTGTATAACTCATGAATCCCACGGCAGCAGCAACCCATACTAATCGAGGTGGTTTAGAGGGGAAAAAAACGTTTAATTTGGGATGATGTACAGCTGCTCCCAACGTTTCAGAACGATCCATTTGGCGTGATTGTTTCCCCTCATCACTTTTAATGGCTTTCTATTATTTCATAATTTCATGGGATCTCCCCAAACGGGTATATCTCTTATTTCTACGATGCAGCATTGGATTGATGCCCTTTTTTCATATACATGGAACCCCCCCCCCCTCCTCTCTCTCTCTCTCTCTCTCTCTCTCTCTCTCTCTCTCTCTCTCTCTCTCTCCCTCTCTCTCTCTCTCTCTCTCTCTCTCTCTCTCTCTCTCTCTCTCTCTCTCTCTTTCTCAAGCGTGTATATATATATATATATATATATATATATATATATATATATATATATATATATATATATATATATATATATATATATAATATATATATATATATATATATATACTTCTAAACACTTAAAAAAAATTCGTCACCCTTATATAGTGTTAACCAAAAAAAAAAAAAGGGAGAGAGAATATTATGAAGCGTCAACTTCCTTTCTGATTTTTTTTCTTTTTTTTTTACTATTATTATATAAGGCGAGGAGGAGGTGCCTATAGTATTGAGCGACTAGAATCACTCCCACTTCAGTTTCCCAAATCGATCTAGTAATAACAAACTCCAAACATATGATAACTAAGTGTGACGTAATGCCAAGCCCTATAGCAGACCACGAGGAAATTGTAACGTCCCTAAATATTCGCAAACCAAAGAGACAACCAATCTTTAAAACATTCAGATGCTTAAGAAATTATTCACAAGAATTACTTTGTAGTTTACTTATGAATGAAGTACATAAATTAAATGAAATTCTATATACCGATAATATTAATATACAAGTAAACATTTTAACCAGTGTCTTATCATCATGTATAGATCGATGAGCACCACTCGTGACAAGAGAAATATTTCGTCCCCCCGCTCCTTGGATAACAGATGACATAAAAAACATTATGAAAGAAAGAGACAAACTACAAAATGAAGTAAAACTACAAAGAGATAATATCCCTTTAAGAGAAAAGTTTACAGAGCATAAGAAACAAGTAAAATCATTATTAAGTAACAGTAAGAAACAGTATTACAAAAATTAATTTCAAAACGCTAAAGGCAATATCTCTGATACATGGAAAATTGCTAAAACCATGCTTTCCAATAACTGTAATAAAAGTAGTAACATATCAATTATACCCGATGAGGTAGATGTAAGTGCTAAAGCAGAAGAGTTCAATAATTTTTTCGCTGAAGTGGGGAAAAAAACCTTTGAAAAAACAAAAAAAGAAATAATAAATGAAATCAATAATAGTAATGGTGGTAATAATAATGATGATGGTAGTAGTAATAATAATAGAAATGTTGATAATGGTGTAAATAATAATGATGGTGGTAGTAATGGTAATGATAATAGTGATGATGGTAGTAATAATAATAATAATGTTAATCTTCAAGAACATAGTGCATTCAATAGAAGTAATGATGTCTTTAACCCTACTACAGTAGATTGTAATACAGTAATCTTAGTAATAAAAAATCTGAAAGACTCTAATGCATATGGATCAGATGGAATTTGTTTTCGTTTTATTAGAGATTCATTATTTGTAATAGCATATTATCTGACGGTAATAATCAATACTTCCATAGTTACCAATATTTACCCAGATTTATGGAAAAATCCCCATGTAATTCCTGGTTTTAAAAATGGAAATCCTGACGACGTCTCTAACTATAGACCAATCTCTTTACTACCAATTTTATCAAAGATACTTGAAAAGATTGTTGCAAATCAGTTAAGTGAGTTTCTTGAAAAAAATAAACTTATTGCAAAAAGTCAACACGGTTTCAGGCCAAAATTATCAACTGAAACTGCCTTATTGAAAATATCAGATGAAATATACAAAAATATAGATAATAAGAAAATATCATTGCTACTACTACTCGATCTTTCTAAAGCTTTTGATAGTGTACACCATACCATCTTATTAGAAAAATGCAAAAAAATGAACATTGACCCAAGCTGGTTCGAGAACTATTTAAAAAACCGCTACCAGTCAGTCAGAATAAAAGATGCAGTTTCAAGTCGCAAGAAGGTATTGTTTGGGGTCCCTCAGGGATCGATCCTAGGACCTATACTTTTTCTAATATATGTAAACGATCTAGTAAAATATTTACCTAACTGTTATGTCATTCAATATGCTGACGATACTCAAATCTTAATTGAAGGAGAAATTAATGATTTAGAAAATATTATTCGTAGAGCAGAAGAAATTTTGTATATGGCTAAACGTTACTTTCTAAAAAATGGTCTGTTACTTAATGAAACTAAAACCCAATCTATTCTTATCGGATCCAGACAATTATTATCAGAAGTTGATGACAATCTTCATATAAATTTTAACGGTAATATCATTAAGCCAATGAACTCGGTAAAGAACCTAGGTGTCTATTTTGACCGTTACATGAATTTTGAAATGCATATAGATGAAATTTATAAAAAAGTAATGGGTACTCTAATATATCTAAATAGGGTAAAAGACTCATTTGAAACATCAACTCGTATAATAATTGTCCAGTCCTTAGCTATGAGTTTAATTAATTACTGTCTCAAAGTTTGGGGATGTACAAATAAGACTCAATTACAAAGAATACAAAAGTTACAAAACTTTGCAGCACGAGTGGCTGTTGGCAATGTAAGAAAATACGAGCACATCTCTCCTGTTTTAAAAGATCTAGAATGGATAAAGATTAGAGATAAATATGTTTTTGATATATGTACCTTTGTTTTTAATATACTAAGAAACAATCTTCCTGATTGCTTGTATAACTTTTCTACAGTAAGCTCAGTTACCGGGTTAACTACCCGTCAAGGGGAAGATTTATTAGTACGAAGGTCTAAAACTGATATTGGCTCAAGAGATATTAACATTCGTGGACCTCATTTATATAATCAGCTTCCCAGAGAACTAAAAAATGCTGGTTCAGTGTATACTTTTAAATATAATCTTAAGAAGTTACTCTTAAAGGAAGATTTTACTTGTAAATTTTAATAGTACACCCA
>JAXCGZ010012101.1:5000-10000 GCA_037179515.1 Halocaridina rubra
GGGGGTTGATGAAAGAATGTTTTGTGGGACATGCAAGTGATGTGTGTGGAAAGAGATTTGTTGGAAGTGGCATGAGGAGGGGCAGCGAGTGGTGGAATGAAGGGGTGAAAATGAAGGTGGTAGAGAAAAAGAGGGCTTTTGAGGAATTGCTGCAGTGTAAAAGTAGGGAGAAGTATGAAAGATATAGGGAGAAAAATGGTGAAACCAAGCGGAAGGTAGAGGAAGAGAAAAGGTTGGCAAATGTTAGGTGGGGATATGATTTTACTAGGTCATATGAGGAGAATAAAAAGAAGTTTTGAAAAGAAATGAAGAGAGTAAGGAAGGGTGGATCGAGGATGGAAGAAACAGTGAAAGATGTGAATGGGCAGATGTTAAGAGGGAACGATGCAGGGAAATGAGGGGCAGAATATTTTGAGTGCTTGCTGAATGTTGAGGAAGATAGAGAGGCAGCTATAGTGGCAGTGGGTGGTGTTCAATAGACAGTAGTGGAAGATGAAAATGAGAGAGAGATTACAAGACAGGAGGTGAAAAGGGCATTGTATGAAGCAAAAGCAGGTAAAGCACCTGGAATGGATGGTGTGAGAGCGGAGATGTTGAAAGAAGGGGGTGTGACTGCATTGGAATGGTTAGTGAGAGTGTTTAATATATGCTTTCTGTTGTCAATAGTGCCATTGGAATGGGTGATTGCTTGTATAGTGCCCCTATACAATGGTAAGGGAGATGTGTATAAATGCAGTAATTTTAGGGTTATGAGTTTATTGAGTGTGGTAGGAAAAGTGTATGATAGGATACTGGTTAATAGGATTAGGGATAAGACAAGAAATGTGATTGCGGAAGTGCAGACTGGTTTTAGGAGAGGTAGAGGTTGTAAAGATCAGATGTTTATAGTTAGGCAGTTTTGTGAAAAATGTTTAGCAAAGGATAGAGATGTGTTCATTTTTGGATCTGGAGAAAGCGTATGATAAGGTTGATAGAGAAGCAATGTGGTATGTTTTGAGATTATATGGAATTAATGGTAAATTGTTGCATGCAGTGAAGAGTTTGTATGAGGGCAGTAGAGCTTGTGTTAGGGTAGGGAATGAAGTGAGAGAGTGGTTTCCAGTAAGTGTGGGACTGAGACAGGGATGTGTGATATCACAATGGCTGCTCAATTTGTATATTGATGGAGTCGTAAGAGTGGTGAATGAGAGAGTGCGTGGTCGAGGTTTGAGAATGGTAGATGGGGATGATAACGAGTGGGAGCTTAATCAGTTGCTGTTTGCAGATGATAATGTGGTGGTGGCAGATTCAGAGGAGAAGCTGTGTCAGTTAGTGTCAGAATTCGGAGTGGTGTTTGAGAGAAGGAAGTTGCGAGTGAATGTGGGAAAGAGAAAGGTTATGAGGTGTGCAAGAAATAAGGATGTTTCTGGATTTAATTTTAAGTTGAATGGAGAGACATTTGAGGAAGTTGATCATTTTAAGTATTTAGGCTTGGCTATAGCTATAAATAATAGAGTGGAAGCAGATGTGTGTCACAGAGTGAATAAAGGATATAAAATGTTGAGTGCAAAAAAGGAGTGATAAAGAATAGAGGGTTGGAAATGAATGTTAAGAAAGTTTTGCATAAAAAAGTGGTTGTGTGAACTGTGATGTAGGATCAGAGTTTTGGGGTATGAAAGTAAGTGAGAGACGGAAACTAAATGTGTTTGAGATGGAATGCCTGAGGAGTATGATTGGGGTATTTCAGTTGGATAAAGTTAAGAATGAAGTGATGAGAGCAAGAATGGGTGTGAGGAGAGAAATTGCAGGCAAAGTAGATATGAATGTTCTGAGATGGTTTGGCCATGCAGAAAGGATGAATGATGAAAGACTGCTGAAAAAGGTGATGAATGCGAAAGTTGATGGGAGAAATGCTAGAGGTAGGCCTATGTTTGGGGGGATGGATGGTGTAAGGAGAGCCTTGAATGATAGTAGGATGGATGTGAGGGAAGCAAGTGAGTGTGCTAGGAATAGGAGTGAGTGGCGAGCAATTGCAATGCAGCTCTAATGGGCATCTGCTGTTACCATGGGGCTACATCTTACAGAGGTAGCCCTGTGGTAGGGGCAGTAGGGGAGTTGGCCGTTGTGAAGCGACACAGGTTGTGGAAGAGCCGGGAGGATGGGCTGTGTCACTCCAGCAGTGCCATCTGAGCGGTCGCTAGCTCCCTCTGCATTGCCTATAGAGAAAAGCAATCCCCTTAATGTTTTCTTTTTTTTATGTCGGCTACTCCCCAATTAGAGAGGGAAACAGCCAAGGTATATATATATATATATATATATATATATATATATATATATATATATATATATATATATATATATATGAATTATTTTTCACCCAGACCGGGACTCGAACCTAGGACTTATGATTACTAAGTCAAGGCGCTACCACTACACCACAGAAGGTTAAAAGGAACCCAACCTTATAGCTTATATATGCTATACTTAGGAATGAACGCATTCTAACTGAATGCCACTATGTTCATATTACAGATTCCCCAACCTCACTCGTGGCTTCATTTTAGCATTTAATTCAAATCCCAATCTCATTCGGGCCATAAAATTATCAAATAAGCACATTACATATGTGAAAACATGAATCATTTTTTACCCAGACCGGGACTCGAACCTAGGACTTATGATTACTAAGTCAAGGCGCTACCACTACACCACAGAAGGTTAAAAGGAACCCAACCTTATAGCTTATATCTGCTATACTTAGGAATGAACGCATTCTAACTGAATTCCACTATGTTCATATTACAGATTCCCCAACCTCACTCGTGGCTTCATTTTAGCATTTAATTCAAATCCCAATCTCATTCGGGCCATGAAATTATCAAATAAGCACATTACATATGTGAAAACATGAACCATTTTTTACCCAGACCGGGACTCGAACCTAGGAATTATGATTACTAAGTCAAGGCGCTACTACTACACCACAGAAGGTTAAAAGGAACCCAACCTTATAGCTTATATCTGCTATACTTAGGAATGAACGCATTCTAACTGAATGCCACTATGTTCATATTACAGATTCCCCAACCTCACTCGTGGCTTCATTTTAGCATTTAATTCAAATCCAAATCTCATTCGGGCCATGAAATTATCAAATAAGCACATTACATATGTGAAAACATGAATCATTTTTTACCCAGACCGGGACTCGAACCTAGGACTTATGATTACTAAGTCAAGGCGCTACCACTACACCACAGAAGGTTAAAAGGAACCCAACCTTATAGCTTATATCTGCTATACTTAGGAATGAACGCATTCTAACTGAATGCCACTATGTTCATATTACAGATTCCCCAACCTCATTCGTGGCTTCATTTTAGCAATTAATTCAAATCCCAATCTCATTCGGGCCATGAAATTATCAAATAAGCACATTACATATGTGAAAACATGAATCATTTTTTTTACCCAGACCGGGACTCGAACCTAGGACTTATGATTACTAAGTCAAGGCGCTACCACTACACCACAGAAGGTTGGGATTTGAATTAAATGCTAAAATGAAGCCACGAGTGAGGTTGGGGAATCTGTAATATGAACATAGTGGCATTCAGTTAGAATGCGTTCATTCCTAAGTATAGCAGATATAAGCTATGAGGTTGGGTTCCTTTTAACCTTCTGTGGTGTAGTGGTAGCACCTTGACTTAGTAATCATAAGTCCTAGGTTCGAGTCCCGGTCTGGGTAAAAAATGATTCATGTTTTCACATATGTAATTTGCTTATTTGATAATTTCATTGCCCGAAGGAGATTGGGATTTGAATTAAATGCTAAAATGAAGCCACGAGTGAGGTTGGGGAATCTGTAATATGAACATAGTGGCATTCAGTTAGAATGCGTTCATTCCTAAGTATAGCAGATATATGCTATAAGGTTGGGTTCCTTTTAACCTTCTGTGGTGTAGTGGTAGCCCCTTGACTTAGTAATCATAAGTCCTAGGTTAGAGTCCCGGTCTGGGTAAAAAATGATTCATGTTTTCACATATGTAATGTGCTTATTTGATAATTTCATGGCCCGAATGAGATTGGGATTTGAATTAAATGCTAAAATGAAGCCACGAGTGAGGTTGGGGAATCTGTAAAATGAACATAGTGGCATTCAGTTAGAATGCGTTCATTCCTAAGTATAGCAGATATAAGCTATAAGGTTGGGTTCCTTTTAACCTTCTGTGGTGTAGTGGTAGCACCTTGACTTAGTAATCATAAGTCCTAGGTTCGAGTCCCGGTCTGGGTAAAAAATGATTCATGTTTTCACATATGTAATGTGCTTATTTGATAATTTCATGGCCCGGATGAGATTGGGATTTGAATTAAATGCTAAAATGAAGCCACGAGTGAGGTTGGGGAATCTGTAATATGAACATAGTGGAATTCAGTTAGAATGCGTTCATTCTTAAGTATAGCAGATATAGGCTATAAGGTTGGGTTCCTTTTAACCTTCTGTGGTGTAGTGGTAGCGCCTTGACTTAGTAATCATAAGTCCTAGGTTCGAGTCCCGGTCTGGGTAAAAAATGATTCATGTTTTCACATATGTAATGTGCTTATTTGATAATTTCATGGCCCGAATGAGATTGGGATTTGAATTAAATGCTAAAATGAAGCCACGAGTGAGGTTGGGGAATCTGTAAAATGAACATAGTGGCATTCAGTTAGAATGCGTTCATTCCTAAGTATAGCAGATATAAGCTATAAGGTTGGGTTCCTTTTAACCTTCTGTGGTGTAGTGGTAGCACCTTGACTTATTAATCATAAGTCCTAGGTTCGAGTCCCGGTCTGGGTAAAAAATGATTCATGTTTTCACATATGTAATGTGCTTATTTGATAATTTCATGGCCCGGATGAGATTGGGATTTGAATTAAATGCTAAAATGAAGCCACGAGTGAGGTTGGGGAATCTGTAATATGAACATAGTGGAAATCAGTTAGAATGCGTTCATTCCTAAGTATAGCAGATATAGGCT
>JAXCGZ010012101.1:17500-30000 GCA_037179515.1 Halocaridina rubra
TATCATCTTCCTCATTTAGCAGGTTCTTTAAATATTCAGCCCATCTCTCTCTCACCTTTACTCCCTCTACTAGCAATTGCCCATCTGCTCCTTTCACCCTCTTCTCCCTACCATACTCACCTTTCCTAACTCTTTTCAATTCCTTCCAAAACATCTTTTTTTTCTTTCAAAATTCTCAGACAAGCATCTGCTCCACCTTACATCCGAGTCTCTCTTTGCCTCCCTCACCATGTGCTTCACTAACCTCCTTTTTGCACTATGCCATTCATGTGCCTCTACATTGCCTACCTGCAACTATACCTCATAAGCACGCTTCTTTTAAGCCACTACTGCACTCACCTGCTCACTCCACCATTCACTACCTTTCCTTTTATTTCCACCAGTTATTCTCCTTCCGCACACTGCCTCGGCACTCTTCATAGTTTCCTCCTTGAAACAGCCCCATTCTTATACCACTCCCTCCTCCACTCTCTCTTTTGCTACATTCCACACAATTCTCACACTATCCTTATGCTAACAGTCTTTCTCATTCTTATACAATTCACTCACTTTTAAAACCTCTCTTCCTCTCTCACTTCTCCTCTTTCTCCCTTTTCTCCCACTCTCACTCTACTTTACACTAAATAATGATCAGATATTCTACCACCAGCTCTTCATAGTACATTCACATCCAATACTCTTCCAATCACCCTCTTGTTCACCACAACATAATCCATTAATGCTCGGTCAACTATTCATTTGTTATCAACTCTGACCTATTTATACTTGTGCACATCCTTGTTTATAAATACAGTATTAGTAATCAACATTTCTCTCTCATTGCACAATACTCTCATTTTCTCTCCACTCTCATTCCTACCAGGTACTCCATATTTCCCAATTACACCGTCTTCTGGCTCATTCCCTACTCTAGCTTTCAAGTCTCCCATCAGCACCACATTTCCATTCATTCCCAAGTTTCCACACACTAATTCAGTTTCATCCACAATTCATTTTTTTCCTCACTTCTTTCACTGCCAGTGTCATATGTGCTCACAAATGCTGAAGCATCACAAAACAGCTGCTTTTTTGCCATAATAATAATAATAGTAATAATAACAATAATAATAATAATAATTATAATAATAATAATAATGATAACAATAATAAGAATAAGAATAGTAATAATGATAATAATAATAATAATAATAATAATAATAATAATAATAATAATAATAATAATAATAATAATAATAACATTGGGAAACACAATTTTTGTTGAGTTAGGTCTGACACTTGTTTTTGAGTAAATTTTGTCTTCTCAATCCAAAAATGACCCCAGTTTTTCTGCATCACGTCATGTTTGCATGCCACAGAATGCCCTCACTTTGCATAAAGAAACATAGAATACGGTATCTAGTATATTTGAGCTCATTTTACTGTATGGTTTACAAATTTACATTTGATGGAAAATGATAAAGCTTTGCTTTGGCTGTAATGTTTGTACAAATATATTTTGTTCTTACAAAGGATGTTATTACTCTATGTCAAATTATCTGCCATTACTTAAGGTAAAAATTTACGCTTACAGCTTTTCCTGGAGTGTTCAGTTTGTGAATAATTTTGCTTTATGCTCCAACAATTGTCAGCCGTTCTTCCATGACCTTTAAATCTTGGTGAAATCGTTCACCTTGCTCATCGCTGACTTCACCAAGGTTTTCAGGGAAGTTAGGAAGATGGCTGTGCAGAAAATGCAACTTGATGCTCATGTTGCATCCAAGAGTTTTGTAGCTCTCCAATAGTATTTGGACAGTTTCGGTGTAATTCTGTGCTAGTCTATTTCCAAGAAAGTTCTTAACTGTCTTTGAATGATGACCAAAAATTCTTTTCAAGTTCTGACATTGTCCCGATAAAATGATCATCCTTGATGAGCTGCAGAATATGTGGACCATCAAACACAGCAACCTTGATTTTTTCAATTGACAGGCCAGGAAATGCCAAAATGAGGTACTTAGCAGTCTCTTTCAGTTTTCAATGCTTTAACGAATTGCTTCATTAAACCCAGTTTAATATACAGAGGCGGGAATAAAATTTTCTTTCTGTCAACGAGTGGCTCATGTAGAATGTTGGGATCACCAGGTTTGAGGTCAGGTCTTGAAGGTCAATTCCTCTCCACCTAATGCTTCACTCAAACTATGCTATCCCACATACACAGAAAACAGGGATACTTTGTGTAACCGCATTGCTGCTCAATAAGGAAGCATGCCATTTTGAGGTCAACACTTATGATCAAATTGTGTTTGTGATATTCCAACAACTCAATGACTCTCTTTATGTCTCAATGTTCTTATCGAAGAGAAACTGAATGCCCAGTTAGGACTGCACCATATAAATTGTCCTTGTGGAGAAGGACACACTTAAGCTACGCTTGAAGCTGTCGATGAACAGTCGCCATTCACTTGAGTTATACATTGGAATTCCAAATTTCTGCAGTAAACCCTGAATGTTATGTCAATATACATAGCAACTGTCACTTCAAAAATACTGGAGAAATGAACTTTCTCTGGATCGAAAGTAGGATACCTTTGATCCTTTTTAAAGAAAGCTTTTCTCATTCAGTCTTGATGCTAGGAGTTCTGAAGCCGTTTTTGACAGTCCCAAATCCCGTGCCAAATCATTCAACTCATGCTGATTGAATCTCTTACAAGCTGAGTCATCTTCAATTTCAAAATCTGCATCGTGGCTGTCACTGAGTTCTTCATTAGGATCCCGATTATCAAGAGAGGGTAGTTGAGCAAAAACTGGTACTGGGATTTCATCTGAATGAGGCACTGGACGTATAGCTGATGGTAGACTTGGATACTCGATTTTGTATTTATTTTTCTTGTTATATCCTGAAGTTTTCAATAAACAAAAGTAACAGTTTTTGCAATTATCTCTTGGCTCTTGCCAAATCATAGATGTAGCAAATGCCACTTTATCACATGTCCCCTTGATCCGCATTTGTAAACTCTCGATGCACAGCCTGCACACATTGTGAGGGACCCAAGACCTGTATTGATCACCAAGCTTTTCTTTAAAATATGCAAAATAGGCTTGTTTGACAAATGTGCTGATGTTTGCCCTTTGACTGGGAATGGTGAAACTGCCACTGATATAACAAAAACAATCAAGGCTGTTTAGGCACTTGTGACGAGAAGTAGCTGAGGCAGACATGATCTTAAAGAAAGGAAATAAGTATTAGAATAAACAATAAGTAGATCAGTCACAAGCTTAGAAAAACAACTTCATAAAACATACATAACACCTGCTAGAACTTTGTATAAGGAATATTTTGTTTTGTTTGCAGAATACGACTCACCTAGGCTATATGGAGCACACAACCTCTCACCACACTGTCTCACATGTAACTGAATAGGTATCAGGTTTCACCATCTCCGCCCGACCGTTAATCCCCTACATATGATGTTTACATTCAAACAGTTCCAAACATCTTCTCACCAGTCAAAAGCTACTGTAGTCCATCGCCACTCACACAAAGCAAGTGTCAACGTCATCAAACTATGATGGCATCTGCGAACAAGCTGTTGCCACTTGCTAATAGCGCCTCTTTTATGAGTTGTGGTCAAGTGTTAAGAAAAGTAATTAATTAAATATCATTTAATTTTTTCGTTTCAATGTCTATGATTAACAATTAATAAAATACTAAAATAATACAGTTGTGCAGACAATTAATCAATACAACTGTGATTATTCCGAGAGTAAGCTGATAGAAAAAAACTGACTATAGTTTTGAAATCAGCATGCCAATTTTACTCTAAGCCAAGTGAAAAATCGAACTCAACAGAAATTGTTCAAAATTGTTCCCCTGTTTAATAATAATAATAATAATAATAATAATAATAATAATAATAATAATAATAATAATAATAATAATAATAATAATAATAATAATAATAATAATAATAATAATGATAATAATGATAATAGATAATATAAAGAGCAATGAAAAAATTATTACTCTTTGCGGCTATCTTTGTGCCATTTACTTGTTAAATACTGATTTTTTTTTTTAAACTTGAATATCATGGCCTCTCTATCAGCCAGATCTCGTTAGTTGTAACTACTTAAACAAAGAAGAGCTTGTGTCGTCATATATACTTTGAAATCATTAAGGATTCGGATTTTACGTCACGAACTCCTTTTTCTACTAAGGGCTAGAATGGTTGCCTTCTTGCGAATGACTTGTTTTGGGAGACCTGAGTGTATACTAACCTCAGTCTTTGACGGGGCTCGAACCTTCGACCTTCCGCCTCAGACTAGCGGATGCTACCATTATGCCATGGAGGCTACATTAATCGTGCCTAATCTTTATAGTTAAATCATGCTGACGTGTTGGAGCAAAACTTTAATTATTCATTGGAAAAAGTCACCTGAGAGAACAACTGAAAGACTCAGTATTTTTATTGATATACATGACATGGCCTCCAAGGATTATACTTCCAACATCGGTACATTCGAATGTGTTCCAAATTCCTTTACCACAGGTCAAAAGCTATTCTTTAATTAGAGTAATGCTGTCTATACAACCAGACATAAGGGTACATAATATATTTACCATTACTGAATCCATTATGCAGGTAGATACAAAAATTACACAACATACATTTGATATTCATATTATTTTCTTTTTTCACTGACGACAAGTTAGAGTAAAAATAAGAATATTTATATGAAAAAAAAAATATAACTGATGTGCTCCGGGTGTCTAATGGATTATCCTTCTTAGTATTAAAAAAAATAAATTCTTTTTCGACATTGCCACTTGTAGTGGGAGACAGCTCATAAGGGATCAGTGAAGTTGATAGACTTTCCATTTTTTTTCTTTTCTTTTCTTCTTTTAGTGCCGCATAATAAGTATTGTCAGAGGCATGGAAGAGGATGAGACTTTAACTTTGTTCATTCCATAATGACTGAACAAATTGTATGGTAATTCTACTACCGGCAAAAGTACTAACACTACTGCTAATATTGCTACTACTACTATTACTACTGTTACCACTGCTACTACTATTAACTCTACTATTACTACTACTACCATTACTAAAGCTACCAACAATAATAGTACTACTACTACTACTACTACTACTACTACTACTACTACTACTACTAATAATAATAATAATAATAATAATAATAATAATAATAATAATAATAATAATAATAATAATAATAATAATAATAATAATAATAATAATAATAATAATAATAATAATAATAATAATAATAATAATAATAATAATAAATAATAATAATAATATAGATGATAATTATGTAGTTGTCTGGTATATCACATAATATAATTACACAGTATAGAGATACAGTGAAATATCACAGGGGAGGTACTAAATACTGCATTTCACTTGTAATAGTCCCAGAGGCAACTCGAATGGAAATTCATTATTCATAAACTTGCAAGTGGAAATTTTATGCGTATTATTGGGCATAATTTATGTGTGCGGAGGTGGGGTGTATATTGAGAAGCCAAGTTTCTTTTTTGTCTCTTTTTCTTTATTCAGCACATACACATCCATTTATTTGTTCGACAATTTATATATCTATTTAATGATCATATCTTAGGGAAGTCTTTAGAATACTATCCAGCATGGGAAGCCATGACTATATATATACTAGCACAAGCATGGTATTATCTACAATAATGTGAATAATGGAAGTTCTCTCTCTCTCTCTCTCTCTCTCTCTCTCTCCTCTCTCTCTCTCTCTCTCTCTCTCTCTCTCTCTCTCTCTCTCTCTCTCTCTCTCTCTCTTTGAGTACTCGAAGCCTCTCCACCTCCTGACTGGGCTGTTATTTTGATTGTGAGTCTGTTTGTTATGCATTTTCATTTGGCAGAAAGCTGGCTTGGCTAGTCATTTAGGGAGAATATCGACATGGTAGCGACAATTTATCTTATAGATTGGCAAAGATAGACCGATAGCTTGCTACATCTACTTTATGTCTCTTACATGTAAAGGCTATATATGTTGAGATTTCTCTTGTCAGGTGATTCTCTTATGACGATTGTGTTAACAATGACTGAAATAGAAAATGCAAACAGTTTTTATGGAGCTAAATAAACATATGAGAAACATTATATACACTGACGTGAAAAAGCGATACGAATCTTTCAAGATATTTTCTTCACCAAGGAAAAATGTTTTAATAACAATTGAGAGTAGGTACTGCCAAGAGGCAAATAGCCATCAGGAAGTATTCTTCTTGACAAATGCAAAGATGAAAGGTTAAGGATTAAATGTCTCTGTTAAAAGGCGGAAGCAAGGGATAGTGATAGCACTAGAGCCCGACAATATACCTAACACATAGCAGAGTCCCATTCCCCCTATACAATAACGTGGACCAGTGATCTCCAGAGATTCAGAAAGGGTGATCACGGGATATGAATGTCATGTAGGGTCTTGGGCATTGTAGTAATCAAAACCCCTTGTCATGTTTTGTACATATAGAATATCAGTCCTTGAACATTCTTCATTCGATTTTTCAAACGTTGCCAATTCCTTTGATTCATTCCCAGTCACATTTCTATTTAGTTCTATTAAATCAGTCACTACTTCAGCTTTCTTTTAGGTGCTTGATTACTTATTATAGGCTCCTATTGTAATGACTTCAAAGATTGTAAATTTATTACTGATTAGGCTTATGCTTGTGACACAATCGATTTCAGCTTCATATTTGCCAAATTATCCATCACTTAAGACCGTGATTCCAGTGCTGTGGTTAGAGTTTAGTTCAAATCGAAAGACCAGTTAAATAATAATAACCGATCAGCAACTTGTTTAAACTATAAGAAAATTGTCTTGCTCACAGTTTCTGGAGATTAAATGTTCATGGTTCCAGTAATTTGAATAGAAACTTCTTGTGGCACAAGATGGTTTTATTTATGCCAAATTTATACTGAGTCCAACAGAATATTTTTCCAATGCTTTATTTAGAGACGCTTAAGAACCATATGCTGGTGCCATCGATGTGATTAGAGTTTTCTTGATTCTAGATAAAACAAGTGCAACTGATGACCCCCCCAAAAGTAGATTATTTTCGAACCAGAAGAAATAATAGAATAATAGAAATAATAAGCACTTACTAAGAGCTAGTTTATCATATTCTTGTTGAGACTTGAAGAACACGTGTCCAGAGACTTGTTGAGAGGAACACAAAGACTTAGTGCACTTTCTAGCACTTTACACTTCATTTTTTTTTTCAAATGCTACATTCAAGACGTCCATGAGCAGCGTCTAAATTCTTTACATTTCCTACCCTAAAGTGAGACTTTTTACTATTACTACTATCTTCTGTAGTAGTAGTAGTAGTAGTAGTAGTAGTAGTAGTAGTAGTAGTAGTAGTAGTAGTAGTAGTAGTAGTAGTAGTAGTAGTAGTAGTAGTAGTAGTAGTAGTAGTAGTAGTAGTAGCAGCAATGCCTGTTATAAAGCACAACAGATGTATTATTACATGCAATAAGAGCAGGGACGATCCTCGAAAGATGACGGAGATACCGTCTAGAGAAAAATCTGTAATTCAAAGTAGCCAAATTTCAAAAGCATTTTGTGCTGAGGCAAGAGTGTGTGAAACATAGTATGCACCACAGAACATTTTTTAACACGGACTTTGCAACACAAGCAAACCTAAATCATGAATGAATTGCAAGTTGCATGAATGTTTATAAAATTTATTTTATTTTTGTGAAGAGCATTATTGTACTGTAAATCATTGCAATACAAAATGCTGTAAATCTAATATAATACTGATTGTAGAAGTAATTATAGCAGATATAATATCAAAAACAATCCAATTTTCTATAAGGGTGCTACTGTCCCTATGTATATATTTCTACACCAGGTATAAATGACAAGCAGTTATTCATATCCAAAAACACCTCCATTGCAGGAGTTATATAATTCCTGCTAATTTGTACCGAGACTACAACAGATTATATCTTTGGAAAGAGATTTTTTGGTAATCTCGATGCTCCTTCTGCTGTCATGTCTAAGTATTACTGATATCTCTTCGCCCACTCACATGGCTATGTAAGTTTAGCCTAGTGAAGTCATGGGTCCATATGTTCAAAGTTGATTTATCATCATTTATGATTTTGAAGATAAATTCGAACTATAAAATGACTGTCCGAAGTTTTCTTGGCAGCTTACGCTCAGCCTTACTCACATATTGGAGAGAGCTTTGACGAGCAACAAACATATGATTTTCTCTATTTGAAAGCTTGATATATCAATGCTTAATGGCATGTGTACTTAGGAAATTGCCCTTATTATGTTTACTAGCATTTACTCATAAGCTATTTTATCCAAAAAAGTAGATTTCAATCACCTAAAATCTTACATTTTCCCATCAAGAAAAAAAATAGTTAAAAATAAGACTTTCATTTACAGCCACAGAACAAGACAACCTTTGGAGAGTGTGATCACTATATACTTTTATTAATGTTTTATTATCATCGTATCTATGGGGAAAATTTTACATTTTATAAAAAAAAAAGAAAAAAAAATAGCTGGCTATGATTTGAGAAAAGTTTTTGTTTTTAACTTTGATTAGTGATCTATTTCCACATACGAAAAAATCCCCCCAACCGATTAATAATTATTCCCTTGGATTCGACGTCCATTATAAAAATTCTTATTTTCAATTGTAAATGGATTAATTTTGCTCACATTATATGTATTAGCAAGGCGATCACATCAACAGCACTATGAAAGCTGAATATAGTGCAAATACATAGCCAAGCACAATATTGTTATATTTTTTCTTTAACGTTTATATGCTTAATAATACTGATCATAATAATAATAATAATAATAATAATAATAATAATAATAATAATAATAATAATAATAATAATAATAATAATAATAATAATAATAATAATAATAATAATAATAATAATAATAATAATAATAATAATAGTCTAGCAACATGCAAATAGATATTAGCCAATATACTGTTGACAATTAATCAGACTGACTTAAGGCCATTGTTTTCGAGTTGCATCCCTCCCCCACTGCCGAGGCCGCTTAACACTTGTCAAGCGACCTCGTCTCACAGGTTTTGTGTGGATATTTGTAGCTCATGGACTGGTCGGTGCAGAGACAGCTTCTTTCCATCTATCTCCAGACTCTGGAACTCTCCTCCACCTTCTGTCTTTCCTATTTCTTAAACCTATCTTCCTTCAAAAACCAGATCTATCGTCATCTCAGGGCCCAATCCTGCCATATCTCTAGGTCCTCAGTACTTCGACTGCGCTTTCAACCTGTCCTTTTCCTACTCTGTATCATTACTTCATCTCGGCCTTGTCCTTATCCTTTTACTTTTCCTTTGTCTTAATGTTTTCTTCATATCCGGCTCTTTATTGATGAGGGCAATTTTCATGCCTGTCCCGGTGTCACACTCATAAAATTTTTTTGTAGAGAATCAGATTTTATTTCACAAGCTGCATAGATTACTTTGGCAAAGTTGCTAATAAATTTGGTAGATTATAGTGTGACATTTCTCCTTCCATTTTTATATTTTTCCCCGTGTATCCATCAGGATGGTCTCGGACACGTTTTCAGAAGTAGCAGTAATCTGCCATCGTGTGGATTTCTCTCTGGCCTTCTTATATGCCTCCAAGAGTTTCAGTGAAGTGTTACCACACTCATGTTGAGTCTTTGTTTCGGAAAGCTAGGCAACATGTCCTTAACAATTGTTTATAGCTCTCAACTTTTTTTTCAGTCCGATTGCTTTTTATTTTGTTTTGTTTTTTCTCAACAGTAATTTAATTTTTGGCCTATCAGATATACAATATTTCAGGTCTCATAAACCAGAACATTGAATCTGGAACATAGGGATAGAAAGAAGCTTACTCCTAGATCTAAATTTTTATAAATTATATCATCGAACCAAGATTGACTTGCCAAGTCGGAAGGGGTATATTCCCCTGATCGACCTAAATGTACATTCACAATAATTTTCTCAGCAGCATTAAAAGGATTTCTCTCTGAATACTATTATTATCCTGCGTTTAGTCTTCGAACTCTGTTATCATAAAAAAGTTAAGATCACGGTCATGGGCTGTTTCATGAGCAATGATATTATGAGATTCTGACAGATTTCTCAGTTATGCTCGTTGCACATTATTTGGGTTAATTTTTCCTTATATTCCAGTGGGATTCTTTCAATAAGTCTTTGTTGAATTACGGTTTTTTTTTCTATGCCTACATCAACACTGAATATTCTTGGATATTCAGATCTCTCATTACCCATTCACATCTGACAAGTCACAGCACTCCCCATCTCTGTTTCTCTTTACATTATATATCTCTCATGCCCAGGCCTGATGAGAGCTATTTTATTTTATTAATTTTTTGGCCCGTCCTGGTGTCACAATCATAAAAAAAAAGATAAATGAAATGTCATAACTCAAACTGTAGCTAACTACTTCACTGTGTATGAGTAGACACTTTAAACCTCTCTTTGTGCTATTAATGAAGAACCTCCAATACATATGACGGTATTTGGTGCATCCCATTGCTTCCAAAGAGAATTTTGAGGTTATCGCCAAGTATGAGTCAGTTCGATGTCTTTATTATTCAGAAAGCATACGACATGCCTGAAGAGAGGCCTTCTGAGTCCCAATCGCTGTAAGAAATATAATGTGTTTGTGATTAATGATGATTTACTAAAACCTTAAAAAGCTGAAATCAACAAGATAAACTCAAACACTGATAAACTACCTTTTTACAGTGTCCAGCCGTCTCAATTAGAGTAATGGATGATTGATACTTGAATTTGAAGGTAAATTCAAATGTATTTGGAAAATTGAAAAGACTCATTATTCAAGAAAAACCTCATTGATGAAAATTATATTTCCTTCTCATTCAAAAGTAAAAATAAAAAAAAAAGTTCAGCTTATAAAGCAGCAAAAGTATGCATGAAATTTTACCTAACTGTAATTGCTTAGTGTCTGCATACGGGAAAACACATTTATGTATGTATGTATGTATGTATGTATGTGTGTATGGATGTATGTATGCATATATGTATGTATGTTAGAAAAAGACTCCAGCTTTCAATCAGTGTTACAGTCTTAGTGTAAACAAAGACTGCATTCCTCATGTTGGTTGAAAGAAGCTGAGGACGAATTCTTTGTCAGATTTATACACTTTTTTCCCATTCTTTGCATTAGGCAGAGCACATTAATTTGTGACTTCATGCAAGATACCGAATATTTTCGATTTCGTATTACTTAAACCTATATATTTGACATAATCGGATTCAGAATACCTGATATATGAAATCTTGTCACAGGTTAAGTTTTCATAAATAAAAAAAAAAATGCCAATAATGGTTTTCAGGTTGTAAGGTCATTCCTCCTAACATGAAATCTACAGCGAGTGTCTATTGACGGGAAAAAATGACCTGCCTCTGTGGAAGCCGAGACTACAAATCAGATGTCTAAGGGGAAGCTGACGAGTTCTGAGAACAGTAAGAGTGAAGCGCCTGAATGAAACGCTTAGTAAAGAAACCTTTTACCATTACATCTTTCAAAGAACAAGCCTTGCTACATTTGTTATATATATATATATATATATATATATATATATATATATATATATATATATATATATATATATATATATATATATATATATATATATATATATATATATATACATATATATATATATATATATATATATATATATATATATATATATATATATATATATATATATATATATATATATATATATATATATATATATATATATATATATATATATATATATATATATATATATATATATATATATATATATATATATATATATATATATATATATATATATATATATATATATATATATATATATATATATATATATATATATATATATATATATATATATATATATATATAATACATATATACATATATATATATATATATATATATATATATATATATATATATATATATATATATATATATATATATATATATATATATATATATATATATATATATATATATATATATATATATATATATATATAGAGAGAGAGAGAGAGAGAGAGAGAGAGAGAGAGAGAGAGAGAGAGAGAGAGAGAGAGAGAGAGAGAGAGAGAGAGAGAGGAGAGCCCATCTGTGAAGCAACACAGAAAAAATACCGCTATATTTCGGGTCCTAACTGGACCCCTTCTCAAGGGAGTTATAAATTAAAGATAGTAAGACAGGTCTAATTCAAAAGAAATAATACCCTCAATCATAGAAAACCGACTAAATCATTAAGTCATTAACAATAAAATATGTTAATTCTAATTACGAATATAGATCGGTAAGTAGATAACCCCTTTAATATAAAAAAAACAAATGACCAATGAGCTCAAAATCAAACAAACCAAACAGAAAAAATGACAAAAATAAAGGAAAAAATAATAATATAATATATATGAATAT
>JAXCGZ010012101.1:35000-40000 GCA_037179515.1 Halocaridina rubra
TTATTATTATTATTATTATTATTATTATTATTATTATTATTATTATTATTATTATTATTATTATTATTATTATTATTATCATTATAATTTATAGTAGTACTTGTAGTAGTAGTAGCAGTGTTCAGTATAGATTGCTAATTATGTTGGGAAGCTAATTGAAGCCTTAATTCTCAAAAGTAAAATAAATTTTTCATTGAATAAAAATCCAAATTGGAAGAAAAATTCAATATAAATTTACAATTAGAGCTCTGCACAACGTAGTTTTTTTTTTATTTCAGCGTTGTTTGAAGTAAAAAAAACATCACAGATCTGTTTTACTGTTAAATCCAGCTTCTTGGAAAAGTTGAGTCTTTTCACCTTTATCCCTTTTTGGCCAGCTGTAATTACAAATGAAGGGAATGAAATAAAAAAGAAGATTTAGTTTAGAATTTTGATTCAGGTGGTTTTTCATACGAAAATATATTATTCAATGTGGGAATCGAAGTATCCTTTATAGAACTCAGTATCTATGTATTATATATATTTTATATCATAATCTGTATAGAATAGTAAGGGGGTTAATAGCTGTTAGAAAAATGATGAGGCAACAGATTTTAAAGGTTCTCTTTTCATCCCAGCATTATATCTTAGCTATTTGCAGTAAGAAAAACAGTTTACAGCTGTCAGGACTGATAGCCATATGCTCACTAATATCTCCTATAAATTAAAATGAATTCTTCATCACATGCATGGTCATATAAGCTTGCAACTAAAAATGAGTAAGTTTCTGCCGTATTATAACTATCATATTCTTGTTTTGGGCTCATCAACCACTGCTTGGGAATATAAGAATATAAAGGAGTTTCATGAATAAATAAACTTAAATAAGAAACGAAATAGCTATCATGAAAATGCTTAATACAGGAACTGCGAATGATTACTTAAGCATTTTAAAAAGAGCGTTTTTTTATATTAAATCTGGCATTTTTTTTTATTTTTTTGTTTGCAATACGGCAAGTTTATAGATATGAGAAACAATAGAATTTATGACGGATATTAGATTTGGTATTAGGCAGGGGAGTCTAACCAAGAATACGATCTTCAGACACTTCTGAATCAGATACCTATTGCATAAGGGACTAGGAAAAATATCCATTTACCATCCACTCCTGCAGCTTCTTTGATACACATGACACGGATGCCAAGGCTAAATCCTCTGTCAACTTTGTAGTTTTGTTGTTATGGCTTCAATTAAAGATAAATTGTTTTGTTATTTTAGATTACAGTATTTTTATCCATTCACTTGGATATTCATGAATGCACAGACTTCCTTCTTATTTACAGAAACACAAAACTCCGTCTGTTAAGGATATACTGCCTCAATAACAATCTATTTCCAAGTCTCTAAAGATCATAGTTAGTAATTATGGCAAATTTCATCACTTTTAAAAGTAAAAGTTTCAGCATGTTTATAATGGGATGAGAGTTGAGTAGGGAATGAAGAGTGCACTAGAAAAATAACAACAGAGAGATTGTAAATAAGTGATAAGGGCCAAAGGAACTTTTTCACAGTAGTTCAGTGCTGTAAACTAGGATGGGTAGTTGTAGGAAGGTTTATTAGGAGATAAAGATGTGGAAGTAGCCCAGCTAAGCCTGATGGGTCTCATGACAGAAGATCCTTGCCTACTTATCCTGTAGGCAACCCTAGCAAGTGAAATTGTGGTGGAATTTTATTCACAAATTTCTAAGATGGGTGAATAGGATGAATTTGTCTCAAGTGATTGTGTGTGTACGATTTGACGCTGTCATGCTCCCTTACAAGTTAAATTATGGTTGTTTTATATGCATACATATACAGACTGTGTGAGTGTTTATGTGAGCAATTGCACTTATTTATGCAGTTGAGTTCATGTGATGTTTGTCTGAACGCTTTAATCATGAATTCAGTATAATCTCTCTCTCTCTCTCTCTCTCTCTCTCTCTCTCTCTCTCTCTCTCTCTCTCTCTCTCTCTCTCTCTCTCTCTCTCTCTCTCTCTCTCTCTCTCTCTCTCTCTCTCTCTCGTTTTAAAGCATATAAGAAGTTGATAGTCCTAGTAATGGTAGCAAGGGGATTTTCATGGTGCTTTTCGTTAACATAAACTTTACTAAGCATACATACGCAGACACACAAACATATATATATATATATATACATATATATATATATATATATATATATATATATATATATATATATATATATATATATATATATATATATAAAATATATAAATATATATATATATATATATATATATATATATATATATATATATATATATATATATATATATATATATATATATATATATATATATATATATATATATATATATATATATATATATATATATATATATATATATATATATATATATATATATATATATATATATATATATATATATATATATATATATATATATATATATGTGTGTGGGTGGGTGTGTGTGTGTGTGTGTCTGTGTGTGTGTGTGTGTGTGTGTGTGTGATTACCTGATTGTGATTACCTAATTGTGCTTACGGGAAAGAGCCCAAGGCTCGTATCTTCCCGTCTCCTGATCGGTTCCATTTTAGACTTAGTGATACTTATCATACCTGTCCTTAAAAGTATGGATTGAGATAGCATTAACTACCTACTCACTTAGCCAATTCCAATTATCAACTACTCTTACACTGAAAAAGTATTTCCTTACATCCTGCAAAGAAGTTTTCTTACGAAGCTTCAAACTATGACCTCTAGTTCTAGAGCCAGCCATATCAAAATATCGATCCCTATCCACTCTATCATAACCATGAAGGAATTTAAAGACTGTCACCATATCCCCCCTCACTCTTCTAGCTTCGAGTGATGGTAAGTCTAATTCCCTCAGCCTCTCATCATAACTGAGATTGCGTATTTCTGGCACCAGTTTCGTGGCATGTCTTTGAACTTTTTCAGGCTTAGCTATGTGGTATTTCAAGTGCGGATTCCAAAAGGGGGCTGCATATTCGAGTTTTGGCCTCACATAGGTTACATAAATATTTCTGAACATTTCCTTGTCCATGTGTGTGTGTGTGTGTGTGTGTGTGTGTGTGTGTGTGTGTGTGTGTGTGTGTGTGTGTGTGTGTGTGTGTGTGTGTGTGTGTGTGTGTGTGTATTTTTATGTGTGATACCGGGATAGGCAAAAAAAAAAAAGCTGCTCTCATCATTAAGGCACGGGCACTAAGAAAATACCAAAAACAAAGGAAAAAAAAAAGTCATGGACAAGGCAGAGATGAGGCAATGATACACGAAGGAAAGGACAGACTGAAAGAATAGTTAAAGTACTGAGGACCTAGAGATATGGCTGGATTAGGCCTTGATGTGACGATAGATCCGCTTTTTGAAGGATGATAGGTTATAAGAATTAGGAGAGAAAGAAGGAGGAAGAGAGTTCCAGAGTCTGTAGATAGATGGGAAGAAGCAGTCACTGCACCGACCAATCCGCGAACTACAAATCTAAACACAGTACCTGTGAGACGCGGCTGCTTGATGAGTGCTACGTGGCCTTGCCAGTGGGGAGGGATGCAACTCGCCAACTCATCAGAGCAGCTTTGGAAGTAGTAGCAATAGAAAAGAGAAAGGGTTAATACCTTACTGTGAAGAGACAGATAATCCAGATTAGAAGTTACAGAAGGGTCATTAATGAATATGACTGCCTCAGATTCAACCCTATCTAGGAGATATGTATAAGAGGAAGCACCCTATATGTGCAAGCAGTATTTTAAACAGGGACGGATAAGACCTTTACAGATTTTAAGTAACTGTAAAGAGTTAAAGTTATGACGAAAACGATACAGAACCCCTAATTTTTTTGGATTCATTCTCAGAAATTTGGATTATGTGATTCCTCCAAGACAAGTTAGAGGTGATATAGATTCCTAATATATTAATAAAATTAAGAGGGTTAATTTCGTTTGTTTCAAAAGACAATAGCGCTATCAGGGGGAGAAGAATATAAAGCGATAGCCAGAAACTGTCTTTGGAGCATTAAATTTAGCTTAGTTTTGGGTGCATCACTCAGATAACCTCTGCAAATCGGAGTTGAGAGTACAAAAAAGAGTGATACGACACTGATTACGAGTAGCAGATGAAGGTTGTGAAAGAGGCAAATAATAAAATGAAGTGTAGAATCGTCGGCAAGGGCGTGAAGAAGAGAGGAAGATGGGGACTGAAGAAGATCATTGATGAAGAGAAGGAACAGAGTAGGCGAAAGAACAGAGCCCTGTGGAACATCACTTGTAACAGGGAATGGGCTATATGTTGCACTGTCAACAACCACAGATATAAAACTGTCAGAAAGAAAATTGGGAATCAGAGAACAGAAAGAAGAGGTAAAGTTATAGGCAGGGACTTTGGCCAACAGAGTCATGTATCATACTCTGTTAAAAGCCTTAGAGATATCAAGGGCGACGACAAAGGATTCCCCATAGTTCCTCAGAGAATATGACCATATATGAGTATGATAGGACAGGAGGTCACTAGGGGATCTTGCCTTGTGGAAGCCATACTGGTGATCGGAGATAAGTGAGTTTGATTCAAGACATTTCAAGAAGTGAGCATTGAGTAAAGGTTCGAAAGTTTTGGTAATAGAAAAGATTAGGGCAATAGTTGGTAGTTCAATGGCATAGAGAGGTCACCCTTCTTAGAAACAGGCTGCGCTAGAGCATGCTTCCAAGATGAAGGATAGATACTGGTTTAGGGAATGAGGCAAAAAAGACGGCAAAGCACTATAACCAGTTCATTTGCAAATTCCTTGAGGAACCTTTCAGGGATATCATCAGGACCAGATGCCTTGTTTGTCTTTAATGAGCGAAGAACCTTATAAAAACTGCATTAAGAAAGGATAAGGAGGGGCATGAGGTTAAAGAGGGTAAAGATTGAGGGTCAGGTGCATTGGAATCGTTTACAGAGGAGTTGGCAGAAAAAATTAGAGCCAAAGAGAGTGGCTTTGCCAGC
>JAXCGZ010012102.1:0-5000 GCA_037179515.1 Halocaridina rubra
TGTCAGCTGTTAAAAAGTTGGGTATAATCTTATTACCTAAAGACATACATTTTGGACTTTCTTTTTACGACCTCGTAATCACCTCAGAAAAATGTCATATTTTTATGGTGTTTTTGAAAATTGTGTCAGAAAGAGTGTGTCTATAAATAATAATTACCTGCGGTTTAGTACCTGTGACTTTGCAAGAATTACAAATCAATATCTGAAAGCCTCGAGTGTTATGCAATTATCATTTGGAAATGCATAGTCTTTAGTTAATTATGCATGTCAGATCTGTAAACATTAGAGCTTCAGCTCTGAATAAATATTAAAAACAAAAGGAAAAAAAAATGTTATGACTTTTTTTTATTGCAATTCTTTGCAGATCAAGAATTCATTTGATATTCAATACGCAGCTTAGCTAAAATATCACAAAAAACTATTTGTGATTCGAACAGAAACTCTGGACTTATGCTTGTTAGCAGGGAAAGTGCTTAATAGTATCACATTGTTAGTTCTCTTATTAACAGGTAAACGTAATACATACAATGATTACTTATAAACAGGAATACCTATTATTTGCTATATATCTTACCTTATGTATTTATATGTTTGTTTATTTATGTACTTGTGAATTTATTTGCGCAGTTATTCATTTGTTTAATGTATATTTTGAATATTTCTAGACAAGAATAGCTTTAAAGTTTTTCTTTTTCTTTTCAATATTCTATTTATTTGTTTATTTATTTATTTATTACTTTATTTATCCCATTATGTTTTAGTAATTGAGGTCCAAAAGGACAAAATATTTCTTTTGATATTCATTCATTTTAGTAGTCCGTCTGGAATTTTTTTGTCTCTATCTTAAGAGTGCTAATTCTGTAATTTTATCTCAGTTACTATGTATACTTCTAGTATTTTCATTACTTAATTTTTATCATACATACATACATAAACACACACACACACACACACACACACACACACACACACACACACACACACACTTATTTACTTGTGTTTGTATATTCTAAATTGTCACTGTCATATATATTATACTAATTACTATCCTTTATTACTTTCATCATTTCTATGCAGTGAAAGAGGGGGGGTTAGGAAACTGGAGGAGAGAGAGAGAGAGAGAGAGAGAGAGAGAGAGAGAGAGAGAGAGAGAGAGAGAGAGAGAGAGAGAGAGAGAGAGAGAGAGAGAGAGAGAGAGAGAGAGAGAGAGAAGTCATAATAGATGAATTATTACATGAGCTTAATTTTTGACTAGTTAACCTTGATAAATGGAGGATGGCTGGGTGATATATCGCCCGGGTGGTCTTGCAACTTCTCCAAAGCTCCTCTTCCCCTAATTATACAAAGCCTTGATTAAAATAATAAATTATTCGCTAATCAGGGAAGAGGGAAGGCTCAACACCAACGCAACATAGCCCGGATGAGCCTCCGAGACTCGTACAATAATGTCAGATTCACTTTGGATTTGCGTCAGTTTGTGATACAATTCTGGGCTTGTAATACAATGCTGTTTTTGTTTTTATTTTATCTAGAATTGTCTTATCTTGAATATGCTGAGTTTAAGATTAATTTTTGAAATTCAAAATACATTTATCTATATTTGTCTTAACTATGGTGACTTATACAGTCACTTTGTAAATAAAGAAAATACATCGCTGCTTATGTAGACTTCGTGTATGAAACATGTTTGCCTTTATATTTATATTGCATCAGTTCGTAATGCTAAGCTACGCTTGTAATACAGTGCTTTACTGGTTTCGTCTCTTAATTCATGTTATATATTTTGCTTAATAGTTAACTCTTTTACATAAACACATTCGAATGGAGTTGTGTGTTTACAATGCATGTGTGTAACGGATTTTTGTGTAGTTTCCTTGACACAATTCATTCATTTTCATTCGTATTTATTTTTATTTTGTTTCTGTAATTTAAGCATTATATACAGTTTTTTGTTTTTTTTAGTCAGGATTTTAGTATATCTGAGATAAATATGGTTCATGCTTTAATTTCATAGCTGCTGCATCATATAATTAATTAATACAGCTCCATTTCTTGTTAGTATGTTAAAGGAAAGGGAAAAACATTCGCTCCTATTTTGATATCTTGTGTCGATGCCTTATGTATACCTTACCACCTTTTACCCTCCTACGTGAGTATCATCAGACAAATCATATTCTGTTGATCATTTTCCATCAAGTTTATCACGTTGTATCTTCCTCCTCGGGCCATTTAATAGTTCCTGCGTCGATAAATCATGTCACTGGAACACTTGTTCCTTTCCTCCAATTAACGTTTGCTTTTCTCAAGACATAATTTGAAGAGGGCGACTCACAAAAGGGTGATTAATGAGCGTCCTCTCTCTCTCTCTCTCTCTCTCTCTCTCTCTCTCTCTCTCTCTCTCTCTCTCTCTCTCTCTCTCTCTCTCTCTCTCTCTCTCTCTCCAGCATCCTTGCTTCTCCCGGGCTATTCTTTGTAGGTCTTTTCTAAAATACTACTACTACTACTACTACTACTACTACTACTACTACTACTACTACTACTACTACTACTACTACTACTACTACTACTACTAAGCTGTGCATTTCTGTTCTACAAGTCCCGGGTTCAAGTCCCGACAAGGAATGTAAATTATTTTAAGACATATGATAATGCGTAGCTGCTGCACTGCAATTGCATTATCAACTGGCTAGCCTAGGGTGTTGAGGAGAAGAAATTAATATGTGTGGTGATCACTGGTGGTTTGAGGAGGGGATTAATACAGACTAATAGGAGCAGTGGGTTCCTCTGACTGAGTAGCTTCAGTAGAAGTTCCAGTTGCCTCTCTTATACAACCTCTGTGGCTTATCGCACTGATCTGTGGATTTCTGTATTGCAGGTCCCAAGGTTGAGTCCCGACAAAGGACGTAGCTTATTTGAAGATAGTAATAATAATAATAATAATAATAATAATAATAATAAGAATAATAATAATAATAATAATAATAATAATAATAATAATAATAATAATAATAATAATAATAATAATAATAATAATAATAATAATAATAATTGTATAAATCTAATGTCTCAGATGTTTCATATTTTTGTACTTGATTATAATGGCAACCTCTTTGGTGCTTTGGTATTTTGCTTGATATTAAATGTCATTTTTGGGGTTAATTGTTATTTTACTCCGTTATATATTTAATCAACTTCATGAGAAGCGTAACAGATAAAGGGTTAAATGAACTCGAAATCGTTTAATAATTTTTTTGAAAATAAAAATCCTCTAAAACGAGCCAGAGAACAGTTTGCTCTTTGCAGTCGACTAGAGTTGGCGAAACTTTCCCCAGATTGCTTTGACACGACTTCATGCGAACTCTCAGCTCCTTCTTCAGAGGGAAGAGAAGTTTGTTTTGAGTTTCTCAGCTAAACTTAAAGAGACAGATTTAATAACCGCCCTTCATTAAATGCTGGAGTTGAAAATCATTTCACAATTATCCCTTCGCACGGTGGAGTTTTGGAAATGTTAAAGAGATTGGTTTGTTTGTACATACGTCTGTATGCATTTTGTTCTCTGATTTTCATGGAACTTCATGCAAACGTATATTATTTTCCTATTGTAATTGAGTTACTATTCAGCATTTTCCACAGAAATCTAACTCATAATTAACCACCTTTTTTACATTCAAGGAAAAATTGCCTGGCTCACTTTTAAGATTTCGTAAGTTGACCTCCAAGGGTGGCTGGCAAAACCATTCTTTTTGCCACCTTTTTTTTTCATTCAGTAATGTACGTCAAACAAAACGGCAGCAGCTATTGGCATCCATCATATCCTGTTATTAGAATGCAATTACTCATCAATAGTTCTTAAATTTAGTATATCCTTCAAAACAGAAATGTAAAATTATATATCAAACTTAGAAAATATCAGAAAAAAACAATGAATTTCCATAATTTATGTTGACATGTGTCTAAAAATAAGGATAAATGCAACGCCCCTGTTAAGTCCCATGCATGATCTACCCTTTAAAACGCTCAAACAACTATTTCGGAGCAATTAACAAAGCGAGATATTGGTATAACTTAATGATCTTACCCAAGATGAAAGTATAATAATATCTAGAGAAGATGAAGAGAATGGGATTGTAATATTAAATCGGGATGATTCATGTTAATGGCATTGAATACATTCTCTCTGATTACTAAGAGTTCAGAATTGTCCGTAATGGTGCATGACTTAATATTTCTAAATGTAATACCATTTTCGTCCAGAACTCATTATCAAATATTGCACTTTTACAATGTCTTTTACCCATTGTCATGTGATAAAGTGGTGGAAGTTAATTATCTGCAGCTTTCGGGTCACACGGCAGAAGATCCATGCCCACTTATCCTGTGGATGACCCAAGCAGGGTGGTGGGGGAGAGTTGTCGCAATCCTTTCATCCCCAAGGAGCTAAGGAGGATGATCAAGGTATATTAGTACTCGGAAAATATGTGTGCCTCGACACGGCCACTTCCTTTACAATGGAAATAGCGGACACTATATATGTATTTTAACAATGTCTCTGAATGTAATTTTTTCCTTTTATAGGACATAATGCAACTAATCATATCTCATCATTGAATTTATCATCATTACCTTTACTATATTATATACGTTTCTACCCGATCACACAAGCATTTATCGCTCTCTCACAATCTTTCTAAGTGTCATTATGTATGTTCCCTCAGCAGAAATAAGATAAATATTCATATTAGAAAACTCAGTTCCCCACCTCCAAGCATTCTGTGTCCACCCCCATAGAAAATAAGGTAGTGACATAAAACGTAACCAACAACACTATCTATCATATACTGTTACAAATTCTTACTGTCTTGTGTAATGCACTTCACAATCTTTAAATGGCATTATGCATTTCCTGTCATTAAAATTACGTGATGACTCATATTTCAGTATAGAACAATTACAGATATTTAATATTTCCTTCAGGCATTTCAATTCTTTCCGGATTTCAG
>JAXCGZ010012102.1:12500-15000 GCA_037179515.1 Halocaridina rubra
TGAAAACATGAATCATTCTTTACCCCGACCAGGACTCGAACCTAGGACTTATGATTACTAAGTCAAGGCCCTACCACTACACCACAGAAGGTTAAAAGGAATCCAACCTTATAGCTTATATCTGCTATACTTAGGAATGAACGCATTCTATCTGAATGCCACTATATTCATATTACAGATTCCCCAACCTCACTCGTGGCTTCGTTTTAGCATTTAATTCAATTCCCAATCTCATTCGGGCCATGAAATACCAAATAAGTCCTAGGTTCGAGTCCCGGTCGGGGTAAAGAATGATTCATGTTTTCACATATGTAATGTGCTTATTTGGTATTTCATGGCCCGAATGAGATTGGGAATTGAATTTAATGCTAAAACGAAGCCACGAGTGAGGTTTGGGAATCTGTAATATGAACATAGTGGCATTCAGATAGAATGCGTTCATTCCTAAGTATAGCAGATATAAGCTATAAGGTTGGATTCCTTTTAACCTTCTGTGGTGTAGTGGTAGCGCCTTGACTTATTAATCATAAGTCCTAGGTTCGAGTCCCGGTCGGGGTAAAGAATGATTCATGTTTTCACATATGTAATGTGCTTATTTGGTATTTCATGGCCCGAATGAGATTGGGAATTGAATTAAATGCTAAAACGAAGCCACGAGTGAGGTTGGGGAATCTGTAATATGAACATAGTGGCATTCAGATAGAATGCGTTCATTCCTAAGTATAGCGGATATAAGCTATAAGGTTGGATTCCTTTTAACCTTCTGTGGTGTAGTGGTAGCGTCTTGACTTAGTAATCATAAGTCCTAGGTTCGAGTCCCGGTCGGGGTAAAGAATGATTCATGTTTTCACATATGTAATGTGCTTATTTGGTATTTCATGGCCCGAATGAGATTGGGAATTGAATTAAATGCTAAAACGAAGCCACGAGTGAGGTTGGGGAATCTGTAATTTGAACATAGTGGCATTCAGATAGAATGCGTTCATTCCTAAGTATAGCAGATATAAGCTATAAGGTTGGATTCCTTTTAACCTTCTGTGGTGTAGTGGTAGCGCCTTGACTTAGTAATCATAAGTCCTAGGTTCGAGTCCCGGTCGGGGTAAAGAATGATTCATGTTTTCACACATGTAATGTGCTTCTTTGGTATTTCATGGCCCGAATGAGATTGGGAATTGAATTAAATGCTAAAACGATGCCACGAGTGAGGTTGGGGAATCTGTAATATGAACATAGTGGCATTCAGATGGAATGCGTTCATTCCTAAGTATAGCAGATATAAGCTATAAGGTTGGATTCCTTTTAACCTTCTGTGGTGTAGTGGTAGCGCCTTGACTTAGTAATAATAAGTCCTAGGTTCGAGTCCCGGTCGGGGTAAAGAATGATTCATGTTTTCACATATGTAATGTGCTTATTTGGTATTTCATTGCCCGAATGAGATTGGGAATTGAATTAAATGCTAAAACGAAGCCACGAGTGAGGTTGGGGAATCTGTAATATGAACATAGTGGCATTCAGATAGAATGCGTTCATTCCTAAGTATAGCAGATATAAGCTATAAGGTTGGATTCCTTTTAACCTTCTGTGGTGTAGTGGTAGCGCCTTGACTTAGTAATCATAAGTCCTAGGTTCGAGTCCTGGTCGGGGTAAAGATAGATTCATGTTTTCACATATGTAATGTGCTTATTTGGTATTTCATGGCCCGAATAAGATTGGGAATTGAATTAATTGCTAAAACGAAGCCACGAGTGAGGTTGGGGAATCTGTAATATGAACATAGTGGCATTCAGATAGAATGCGTTCATTCCTAAGTATAGCAGATATAAGCTATAAGGTTGGATTCCTTTTAACCTTCTGTGGTGTAGTGGTAGCGCCTTGACTTAGTAATCATAAGTCCTAGGTTCGAGTCCCGGTTGGGGTAAAGTATGATTCATGTTTTCACATATGTAATGTGCTTATTTGGTATTTCATGGCCCGAATGAGATTGGGAATTGAATTAAATGCTAAAACGAAGCCACGAGTGAGGTTGGGGAATCTGTAATATGAACATAGTGGCATTCAGATAGAATGCGTTCATTCCTAAGTATAGCAGATATAAGCTATAAGGTTGGATTCCTTTTAACCTTCTGTGGTGTAGTGGTAGCGCCTTGACTTAGTAATCATAAGTCCTAGGTTTGAGTCCCGGTCGGGGTAAAGAATGATTCATGTTTTCACATATGTAATGTGCTTATTTGGTATTTCATGGCCCGAATGAGATTGGGAATTGAATTAAATGCTAAAACGAAGCCACGAGTGAGGTTGGGGAATCTATAATATGAACATAGTGGCATTCAGATAGAATGCGTTCATTCCTAAGTATAGCAGATATAAGCTATAAGGTTGGATTCCTTTTAACCTTCTGTGGTGTAGTGGTAGCGCCTTGACTTAGTAATCATAAGTCCTAGGTTCGAGTCCCGGTCGGGGTAAAGAATGATTCATGTTTTCACATATGTAATGTGCTTAT